>JAUZNJ010032939.1:0-13429 GCA_034780135.1 Jordanella pulchra
GTTCACAAGAGTCTACCAAATGAAATTATGTGGAGTTTATGATGTATGACAAAATAGAACCTAATTGGTTGTATATTGTGTGCATATTGTCTTCGCCTCTAAAATGATGACTTGTATAGATTATTGCTGATAGACCTACTGTCTAAAATCATATTTTCACACGGGTTGCTGTGAGCACCTTCACCACAGCGAATCAAAGGGTATGCAATTTCTTTTTCAGAAATCTTCTGGTAGCGTGGTTTAACTTTAAATATACTTTTTTAATATGCAATCCCTGACGGTTTGTCTCAGTACTTCATCTTATCCCTGCTTTGGCAGTGCAGGCCTCAGGCTGTGACTTTTGACCTTTTTTTTTTTTTTTTTTTTGAGTCGCATAACTATGTACCCACTTTCTATTAGGTCAGTTTTGTCTGTTGATGCTAATCCCATCATCACCAATTCGATACAATTAGCTAAGCAGTTAGTTTATAGCCAAGAGATGCCAAAAATATTGTTTTACAAGAAAAATCAACCAAAAAGAGGAAAAAATCTGTTTAAGGTGAATTCAGCTAATGGTGACATCCTGAGCCTTCTACCTTCTTGTTTATTGACATACGTCAACTTGTTGCTAAAAACTCTCTATTTTTTATTTTTAATTCCTCCCCCAGCTAAACGTTGGCAAAGCATGAATTTCTGAGGTTTGTTACATAATAAACTTGTTTGAGTAATTGATTTATATGATTTTTTTCTATTGTTAGTTTGTTTAGTTTGTTCTGGTAAATATCTATCCTGTAGTTTTTATTTCCCCCTAAACTTTAATTTGACCCTCCAGGGTATTGAAAACTAAATTTATTGCCAAACAATTTTTAGAACAGTCTTAATTTGTTTCCAACACATGGCCACAAATGTACAATAACTAAACCTAGCAGAATATATTAGCTTTCAATTAGGGCTGCAATTAACTTTATTTAGCTAATCGATTAATCTATCAATTATTTTTTACGATAAATCGATGGATAATCGGATAGCAAAAGGTTCCTTAAAGAGGGTTTTTAAAGAATTAAACCAAGTCTATATATATATATATATTTTTTTTACATTTAATATAATAACAGCTCTATGTAGTCTGCATACTCCAGTTAACTAAATTAAATAACAGTATCTCAATAATTGATTAATGCAAATAATTGTCTTTGCCCTGTTTCCAATGTTTTATTACCCAATTGATTTCCTCAAAAAAAATTGGATTTAATGTGGACTCGCTATGATAAACACCATTTATATTTATTCTAAGGAAGTTTTCTTCATTAAGAAATGCTGACATCATAGCTAAATACCAGACAAAGAAGAAAAAAATGTTTTTGTTTCTTCTATGTGACATGATACTAATTACAAGTGGAAAACAATCAGTATCAATAAAGCTTTTGTTTATTTTGTTGCCCCTAGCTAACAAATTTGAGGTAACAGTGAGTTAGCTAAAGTTGCTAATTATATTATGTTTCCTGTTGTTGGACCACAAAATTATACTCAGAACACAATAAATGGCGCTATATAAGTAAAAGGCACCTTTTCAAGTCAGGAGACTTGTAAAAAGCGCTTTACACCACATTCAACTGATAAAAAAATCATAGTAGAAAGGAAGCTAGCTAGCTAGCTAGCTAACAGTACATCTTGACTTGGTTGCAGCTAGGCTTAGCAAAGCTCCTAATAAAATAATTTTGCTATCCCAGAAAGACCTAATCGATATTAAAATGTATAGAAGGGTAAACCTTCTTTTATGGCTTCTTCACCTTAAATCTTTTTAAATGTTATCAACAGCTGATTTCTGACACAGGAAGGTGCTTAGTTCTGTGACTGAAAAACAACAAAAAGGTGGCGCACACAATCAAACTGAAGGTGATCCAATGCTACGCTGCCTGTTGTAAAGTTACTTTCAGATGTTATTTTAACAGATGTAAATAGTTGTGTATATATAGGCCTCCTAACCTGCTGGTCTTGGCAGGTTTTGTTCAAACATTAAGGCTTGATCCTAAACATGAGAGGAAATGTGGGTTTGTATTGAAAGAAGAATGAGTGGGTTTTTTTTTTTTTTACTTCACAGCAACCTGTCTTAGCACAGTCAAACTCAGCCATAATGATCACAGATCCTCAATGCTGAAACACACAGGCATCCAGTTGTAACTACATTTTTACATGTCCAGGCACCTTCTTCCTGAAAAAAATGCAACAATGATAAAATGCTGCTAATCACATGCTATCAACTTAAATAGGACTATCTAGAGGAGGAAAATCCCTCATTTTTTTGTCTGCTTCTCTCCGACCCCTCAGGTCACCCTGGAGTCTGCATGTTCTCCTGTGTTTCCTCGTTGGTTTGGGCTTTACTGATCATATATTCCCTCATTGATTTGCTTGATTGTTGTGTCATAGCATCCCAGACCAGGTTTGACTATGAGCGAAATATTAAAGGCATTAAAGATTAAAGGGATCCCAAAATTATGAGAATATCTGGATTTAGTGTAGGAAGGCTTGCTGTTTCAGTTGAGCTCCCAGTTTGTAAAATAAAAAAAACCAGAGAGGGTTAGCTGCCTAACCAAACTGTTTTATTTCATTCAACACTGTTGAGACCCATCCTGCAATAACTAAATCTTGGCTGGAAAAAATGCTTTTTTTTTTCCTAACTGTGTGTCAAACTTGTAGAACCCATTGGTTTTATTACTAGAGGTACTGCACAAGAAGGCTTTTTTTTCCTGCTAATTCTCATTTGAGATAATTGTATAGTTTATGTAGGACTGAGCCAAAATAAATGATGTAAATGAAAGAAGAATGTAGAAAATAAAGCAAAACCAGCAAGCATAGTCTCCAACATTAAAAAGGGGCATTCTGTTTAGCTCATTTATTTTTTTTAAGAAAAAGTTATTTATCTTCAAGATCCAACAATAAAAGCTCACAGGAGTAGTTAAAGGCTATTTGATGTGATCACTATCTTCTTAGTTTTTATCTTTTCAGTCCATCTTAATTAATGTTGCACTAAAAGGAAGACTGTGATGTTGACTATTATGGACATTTGGTTTATTATGGTTCTCTACAGCCGTTAGCTGTGTCATGTGGTTCTACTTTGGGTCCCTTTTGTTTTTAGCAAAGGTGAAATGTCATATTCTTGGCTTTTTCGGGAGAATAAAACACCACAACCATCCGCCAGAGATCTGTCTCTAAGGAGTTGCCATCAACCCTGTGCATTTCTTCATCTTAAATTAAAAGTATGGTGCAAGCCTCACAGCAAGCCAGCAGATGGCGCCGTCTTTGTAGACCACATCTGCTTCATGCGGTGTTTCCAGGAAGCTCACATACCACTGGTGAAAATGAGTCTCCAGGGTACATGTTGTATAAATTGCTATCTACCGGGGAGTTCATATTAGAATATAAGATCATATTAAGGGCAATGAATACTATAATGTATGTTTATCAAGGGTTACAATAAAAGTTTCCATAGAAAAGACTGAAAATGTGTTGTCTGCTGCGTGGGAGCATGAATAAAGACAACTGAAATGACCTAGCTGTGATCTTTTCATTACTCGTCTTTAATGTGTATACAGAAAATAATCCAGAATAACTTCTTCTTTTCAACGAGTAAAAGTCAATTTGGTGGCCAAGCAACATGGAAGCTCCTGTCAGACATGAGATTTTATTTATCTTTCTTTCAGTTTTCCCTAATAAGGTCAGATTTATTCAAACACTGAACAGAATGTTTTACGGAAGATGAAACGAAGAAATTTGTTTTGATGTGATGGATTCACACCATGTAACCCTTAAAAACAACTTTAGTTACCAGAATAAAGCACAAGATGGTCAAAAATACTAAGTCAAATCTTTGTTTAGTAGATAGAAGGCACGCTATTAGAGAAACAGTTTTGTGAGTGTAAGATGGCTTGATGAAAATCGTTTTCTTACCTACTTTGTATACATGTTTGGTATTTGTGAAAGTCAATATCTGGCATGAGACTAATTCTATATTTAAGGTACCCCTCAACACTTAGTTTGGATCTCAGAGTGACATTGCACCCAATTTAACAGTTTTCCACCAGCAAGTGGAAAACTTGAGAGATTTTCTTATTTTCCTTGATGACCAGGCTACCAATACTAAACATCTGTTGTGTTGCTCAAAAATGTATGCATTCAGGCACTAAACATAGGTAAATAAATGGCCAAGTTATTGAAATTCAAACCATGAGAAGCACAAGCTTTCGAATACTGAAAGTTTCTTGGGTTAGTTTGAGGCATTCTGATTAAATCTGTTGTTTCTATAGACCTTAATGTAGTTTTGAATTGGAAGTAATTCCAACATGTTCATCTATTAAATGATGCATCCAGATAAGGATTCTTGGCTCATTTTCCACCAGAATCATATAAAAAAAAATGTAGCAACAACTTAAGTTTAATGTAGGAGGAGGATGCTGATAAAAAAAGGGGAAGACAGTTTTCACTAGAACATGCAGAAATCAAGCTTCTTAACACGTTCTATAGCCATTAATTTCTACATGGCTACCTCACTCTGGTTGCATACAAAGGCTTACCTTATAACAGTGCCTTGTTGATTTAAATTTTAATTTGTTTTTAAACCCTGCTTTTGCTCCATTTTTTGAAATACACTTAAGCATTTTGTTTACTTACTTTACAAAACCATATGATTGGAGGTGGGAGCGGAATCAGTAAAAAAACAAAAGACAATGGAGCCAAGCATTCGGCATTACTCCAGCATAGATGTGAAAAGCAAGAAAAATCTATGATCAAGTGTCCAAAAGCTCAAAGAAATATTGGATGACAAGAGGAATAAGACCCTAGTAGCACTTGTGTGGTTTCAAATATTGATGTGATGGATGCATTAAAAAAGCCCTGCAAGCAGATAGCGATGGTGTATAGCAATGGCTGCCCATTGCACCTGATGCAAAAGTCCTTTTTATGTTCGAAAGGGACCAAGTGTATGCTATTAGGATGATGGTAAGCATATATTGCCTTGTTTGAAGAGGATTTTCTGTTTTGTATGTTTTTTTATAGACATAGTATGCGACTAGGTTACCAAAGCTGTCTCCAACTAGAACTAATTTTGACAAAATTTCCTGGTTCGACCAAATAACTGTAAAAGTTGTACACAGATTGAGCTCTTCTGGTTTACCCACAGCCTAAAAAAGCTCTGCCTTTTATAACGTTTGTTTTAACTTGATTTAAAAAAATGCATCTCTTGGGTTAAAAAAGAGCAACTTGGACAAGTTGCAACTGGAGAACTACAGGCCGATCTCACACCTTCCCACGTATTTTGACAGTCACTCTCCTAACAATAACCAGTGATGATGTCTTCCAGCCGGGCTTTTGTGTTCACCACAGTACATAGACTGTCCTTGTCAAGGTGTTCAGTGACATAATAGTAGACTATGAAAGAACCCCAGAGCTGGTATTATGTAATGTTGGTGCATCATTCAAGACTTTTCAATCTATTTTATTACAGAAACTGGAAACCAGGTTCCTAAACTATCCTAATTGAAGGATAGGGTCTTTTTGTCAGTAGGTGACTTTACATCAGAGACTAGTAAAAATCACATGTGGGGTTCCTCAAGGCTCAATCTTGGGGGCCCCTACTATTCAGTATCTCCATGCTTCCCTTAAAAGATCTTAATCAACAAAAACATAAATTACCATAACTATAGATATGACACAACTTTACATGTCACAAGGTGACTATGAACCCATTCACTGGGTAAATGGATGGAAGAAATCAATGCATGTGTGACAGTGTGGGGTCCTGTCTCTATACCTCTATCTAATGCGCCTTGGCTACTTGGCCAAGGTGATATCCCTTTGGCTGACTGGTTGACGCGTATGACTTTCACCCTGGAGTCCTGGGATCAAATCCTGCCCGGGCCCTCTGTAGTGTGCACCTTGCCACACATGGATGTACCAAAAGTTTCTTCAGCTGAATCAAAGTAAAACTGAAGTTAGAGTCTTTGGGCTAGAGGACTAGTGTTTAAAGGTTAGCACACAGCTTCAGAATCAGTTAATATGACTAAGCACCACCAATCAGGCTCTTATTTTGGGTGTAGTGATGGACTCAGAACAAAACCTTCATAGGCTCATAAAGTCAGTACCAAAGTCGTCCTTCTATCACCTGAAGAACATCTCCAGGATTAAAGGAAAAATGTCTTAATTAATTTATCCTTAGTAGAATTGATTACTGCAATGATGTCTTCACAGTCTAAGAAGTCGATCAGACAGCCACAGTTGATCCAGAATGTAGAGAAAACTGCTGAGACCCTCAATTGCACTAAATCCAGATTAAACTCATATTTTTTAGAGTGGCCTTTTACTGTGTTTAGGTTTTTAAGTTTACGTTTATGGTTCAACTTTCTTTCATTTTACCATTAATCATTCTGCTCCTTTTTATTTGATTATCTTGCGATGTACTTTCTCTGTGTAATATTAATGGGAAAATAATATCAGGAGATATTATGTACAACACTTTAAAGTGCCTTGTAAGTGAAATATGCTATATAAATGAATTTACCTCACCTTGTCTTTAAAAACAAGTAAAAACAAAATAGGTATTGGATGGATTTGTTTGCAAAGAGTTTTGAGCTTATAATATAGCTAAAGAGGATGATTACATTTGAATTTGAAAATTGAATGGAATTTTTTTAAAGGTGAAAAAAGCAAACAAAGTTTAACTTTATCTAAACAAAGATATAAATGTGTGGTGAATTTAGCTAAATGTATCTGTCGGTCAAGAAAATGCTTCAATCAGCAACCAGAAGCTAACTGACATAACCTCAACCATTAGTAAGAAAATGCAGCTGGCACAACTTTACCCACAATCTCAGATCTTTGTATCATAAAATATACTTTTTAAGTTAGAGTTTAGGAATGTTAAGCTTTTTCATCTACACTTAGTCTGGCATTTATATTTTAAAAATGCCAGAGTCCAAATTATTCCACTCTTTGTTAAAGCTACTTTAAGAGCTAAAATGTCACGGATAAGATATAAGCCAATAAACAGTTATGGCTGGAACTTATGATTTATGCTGAGTTATTACTATTTTTTTATTGGAAATGATCTACATGTTTCTATCCTCCAAACCACATAACTTGCCGCATCTTTTCCTTTTTTGCTCTGAACCAATGCTCCCCACATACTGTTATTATAACCAAAAGGTTTGAAATGAAATGGTTGAAATAGGTTATATACCATTTAATTACAATTAAATACATATCAAGGTGCATTTTAGTTTTGGCTTTTCCTCTATTGACTTATAGACCTTAGTTGTGTTTTCTAGAGGTCTTCATTGGGATGGGATATATAAAGTTGAAACAAGATATTTCATATATATTCTATAAAAAGAGACAATTACCCCTTTCTCCAAGTCTGACGGCATATCAGACAAAACCTTTACCAGTTTAGGTAAGTTAGAGATACCCTAATTGTGTATATTTACCAAATATCTTGCTTATCATTTCCATCAAATTCAGATGTATATGTTAAAGCCACTTTAAATAACTCGAGATGACAATGTCATTGAAAAAAAGAAATCAGAAGATTTTATCAACGGCATGTGGAAGCAAATCATGGACCTCCACAAGTCTGGTGCGTTCTTGTATTACCACTCCTAGATGTCTGAAGTTGACGATCTTTTCAAACCACTACATACAAGGATAAACACTTTAAGATTGTTATATACAGGTTCTTTGGTTTCACACAAGTCATATGTTTTGACATGTCCAATAAAATGCAGAACAAGGAGGAAGCTGACGGTATCTGGTGAGAAAGTCATCCACATCAAAGCAAGCCCTGTATTGAAAATGCATGAAAGATTCAAACAAAGCAATTTCACTGAGAGCATCATAAAGAAAATATTACAGTCTTACAAAGCAAAAAGGAAGACTTAAATTCCTGGAGATGTGCTTGGATGAAATCAAAAAAAGTTTTTCTAAGATGACCATTTTTATATTTGGAGGAAGGATATGGAATCTGGTGAGTAGTGATGTCATGTTGTACATGTGCTTTGCTGTACCAAAGACCAATACACTTTCTTGAATGTGTAGTAGTATCATGATGAAATAACACCAGTGTCTTTACAGGTCCTCCATAAATGGTCCTCACAAAGTCAAAAATTGTGGTCAGAAAGGGCAAAGCTGTGTTTGAGCAAGGCAGCCTATAATCACCATTAAGTAACACCAGTTCTGCCAGTAAGAATGGAGCAGATCCCCAAAACATGGAATCTAAATCACTTAGCTTAAGGCAATACCACCAGATAAAGAAATATAATGACATCAGACATTGAAGAAAGTTATAAACAGCCTGATTTAATGTCAGACAAACAAGAGATACTATAAAAGTAAGATATAGAAATTCAAACAATTGACTTGGAAAAAAAATACTAAACTGAGCCATGTTAAGCTGAGCAATGTGAATGCTGACTTTAAGGGAAGTCTTTTTGCCTTTATATAAAGTATTCACAGTTAAGATTTGAATATATTACATTTTTCTTATTCACAAGTGCTTACAATGGACGGTTCACACAACTGGTAACTTGTTTGAGATAACATGGCATTTTCATTTTCACTTTCGGTTAAGCCTAAAAGCGTCAGTGGTCCAAAACAGAACAAAAAAAAACAAAAAACTTGTTTCTGGTTAAATCAATGATCTATCAAAGGAATGTCATTATAAATACAACACCAAGTATAAATACAAATCACAAAATAAATAACTGTGATTGGTTTGAAATGGAGATGTTGTAATTTAAGGGGAGGAAAATTAGATATAATAATTTTTTGGGGGATGTAACGTTTATGAAACTTCTAAACTGTCTTTTAGCTATTGCAAATTTACTAGAATAAAATAGTGAATATATATATATATATATATATATATATATATGTGCATTGAAAATAAGGCACAGTTTGTCTGCTGGTTTAAACTTATAAGACCAAAGATTTATCACACATTGCTTGGTCTTAATGACTTCATGTACATAAATTTGTCCGATATCGTAAATAGTTGTATATAAAAAAACAACAGTCATTCTTATAATAATGAAAACTCAAGCAAACCGTGACAAATGTGTATTACGCAAGAGGTGCTCTGTGAGTTTCTCATGTCATATTTACATCAAATGGTTATATTAAGCAGTTGTTTTTGGGTTGGACTCCCACATCGTTAACAAGACAATGCAGACGTTAGATTTCCTAAAAATGTTCTGATATTTACAATTTGGCTGCGCATTAGCGATCCAGATCCGTTTCTACTTTAAGTCCTCTTTTTAGATCTTCTTTTTTTTTTCCAGTAACACAAACATACACTCTGCAGGTATGAAGTGATTGGCACATTCCGTCTTCAAGTCTAGGTGGTGTAACACTGATGGTACACACAGAAAGTCCTGCATGTGTCCACTGTCAGTCCTCAGGTCAATGACAGTTGTGCGCATCAATGTCCAAAATGGACAAAGATCATGTCAAGAAAAGCACCTGTTATTTTTGGTTACGACAACACTGGTGGAAAATAAGTTCAGTAAAGCTTAGATTCAAGATTAAAATTTTACTGTATGGTAAACTATGAATGACTACATAAAATAATATTCCACCAAAGGACAACTTCTCACACTTGAACTGAAACCATTAATGGTGAAGCTGAAATAGTTCTTTGGTATTGCTGTTGCCATTATTGCTTTCACCAGTGCTCCAGTTGAAGGTCCATGGCCGAGTTCAAGTTTATGTCTGTCACATCTAGGAACTCTGTGTTAAAGATGCTGGGTGCACTGGGTTGAGTAGCGCTGAAGGCATTAGCGGAGCTAGGAGGTGTCAGGTCCAACCACTCCATCGTTTCCCACGGCGTCTCACTGAAGGCCATGCTAACCATCCCCTGAACCTCAGGAGCAGTGAACACCTTGTTGCCAACAGGTGACAGAGGCGTGTCAATCCGATCTCTTTGGTTTGAAAGTTTGTCCTGTTGGGAATGGTGAGGTCGGCAGTGGCGGCTGTGAAGGCTAACATACTCTTCAGTATCTCTGTTCCCTTCGTCTTCCTGTTGTCCATCCTCGGCAGCCATTTTAAGAAGTGCCATCTCCCCTCCCCGTCCCATGGGACTGCCCAGCAAAGTCTGCAGGTGGCTCTCGTTGGTATGATTGGCTGCATGGTCGTACGGTAGCTGGTTGGGGGGCAGGTGCTCGTAGTGCCAGTGGAATCTTGGGATGAGGAGGCCAGGACACCCTGGGGACACAGTAATGTGAGGCACAACTTGTGTTACAGAGGACCTCTCCCTTTCTTCTCTTGCGTTAGCTGGCATCTCTTAAGGAGAAAGGAGAGGAATGAATGTCTTAGCATTTTGAGGAAGTGGATGCCAATATTTCCAATGAAACTCAAATTAATGGTTACATTTTGTTGTTTGTTGATATTTTATATCAGACTTACTCCCAATTTTTTATCTAAGGAGGGAAGTTACTTTCTATGAGCTAATAAATCAACCTGACATTTTGCTTACCTCCACTTTCTATGAGCACATCCAACAGTTCATCCATCTGCTGACTTCGGGTCAGTTGCTGTAAGTGGAACAGAGACATATTCCTTATCAATCAATGGTTTAAATAATCATTATGTAATGTGAGTATATTCAAGAAGTTCATTTTAAATCTTAAAATCTCTTAAACCTGTAGAGATAGAACATGACTATGCTTGTAATTTGAACCTTTATATAAGGCAAAATAAATTCTAAAAAGTCAAGAAGCAGGTTCTGAAAATTCCCTCTAAAAATCCTGGCATTACATAATGCATATGAATGGTAGCCCATCCTCCACTATGTAGATGAATAGTCTCAAATTGACTTTATTGTTCAGCAAATGTAATACTCACAGTTAATTTAAAACTAATATGAATTTACTGAATATTAACCTACATTTGACAAATTTTAAAGATACAATACATGTCCAGATATTTAAATATCCCTAAAAACAACGTGTATAATACACGCTGAAATATAGATTCCTTGTAGAATTTAGACCCAGGGACTAATAATGCATTGGGGCTGATATAAGCTAGATTTATGCTTGACAAATCTGCAAGGTTTATGTGGCTAAATTATTTGATTTTAGCTCAATCTTGGACAGAATTTCCACACCCTGCAATATTTCTAACTCCTTGGATATCTATGCTAGAAAAACATGGTGGACGAGTGAGGGTTCGCAAATATAAACATCTAGAGACATCTTATCATTTAACCAATAAATATCATTACAATCAACAGACTGGGAAAATCTCTTGAAAAGAAAAAAATCTTGACACGAAGAAGCTTTTAAAAAGGTTGAAACAGCTGTGTTTTCAATGTCCTCAATTAGTGTGGTGTTGTGAGCTTGCGATTTGTGCTGTACACGTCCCCCTTGAGCTGGCCAGAATATTAGGTACAAGTGGAAAGGCCACATGAAGTATAAAAGCTGCAGAATTTGTGTTCGCGTCCCATTTTCTGCATGAAACGTACGTACGTCAAGCATAAATCAAGCTTTATTACTTGTCACTTTACGTAGGTAACTCTTTAAATGTAGTTTCCACACTATCATGTATCTTATAATATATCTTAAACTTCACACAAAAATGTTGGTAATGTTAGCAACACAAACATGCAATTTCTTTATTGAGACCTAACTCAAATATCAGTAAGTCTGTTTTAGACTTTGCAGAAGGTTTAAGAGCTCATGCAGTGATAACAGCAATGATTGTGACTGACAGGTGAGACACAGGCGATGTATGTGTGAGGCACAAAAACAAGAAGAGAGAGAAGGATACTGAATTGGAACTGTACAAGTTTAACTGAAACCCCTGGCCAGCAAACTCAGCTAAGTTTTAGCATGGAATTGAGTTTACCTGCTTGACTGCATCCTCATAGCATGGGGGCTGTCTTAAGTCAGATGCATCTGAATCTGAGCTACTGAAGGCAGGGGGAGAGACCTGGCACTTTTGGCCAACATGCCGGGAAGATGGCAATGCTGACATCTATATGAGAAATAAGTGAGAAGTGTCATTAACATGTGGTAGGGGAGCTTACGAAATTAGAGATGCAAGAAATACCAGAAATTAGGGCTCCAAGTTTGAGTAACCTCGTCAAATTTGTTATTTCAAGATAGATTGATGTTTCACATAAGTTTACCCGCGTAAAAGAGTGATGACATTGAACCAAAGGGAGCAATTCAAGAGACAGGTCAGAAATGAACAGAGAAGAAGTGGAAAAAGTATGGATAAGAGGTGACTTGGTTAGGTAACACTACCTGACTAATGTTAAAACAGGACAAATAGTCTGAACCTTTACAAGAAATTTACCTTTGGTTGCATATTCTGGCTCTCAGCCTTAACGGGGGTGCTGTGGTTAAGACCACAGTCAGATGAGTTTGGAAATACAGCCTGAAGGCCTCTTTGGTCCGAAGGATAAGAGCAGTTTAACTGCTGGCTGCCACTCCTCTGCTGCACCTGCAGGAGCGTAATGTAACATCAATCAGTCAGGTTCAGCAAGGATTCAGAACACATAAAACAGAGGCACATAGAGGAAAACACTGAAAACAAATTGGTCAATGCAGTAAAAAAAAAAGATTTCACACTACTTGACCCTTTGGATTCCGTCAATTTTTAACAAGAAAATGTATTTTGGATAATGGTAATAGATCAAATCATAAAGGTACATCATTGTGAAGTGAAAGGAATCTTAAATTATTAAAGGCAGAAATCTTTTTGACTCAATTAAGCTCCCCCTGTCTTGTAAAAAACAACTTTAGTAGAGTTCTACCATTCATCCGTTGACTTCAAGAGTTTTTGGAGAAGTCCCTCCAATATTCACATAGTGAGAGACAGATTTTTTTTTACATTTTTTTTCCAGACTTGCTTTGAAGTGACCATTTTGATACATGAATTAGCTTTGATTGAAGCCAGTCCATTAGCTCTTATTACATGTGTACAGCATTTGTCCTGCTGGGGGGCAAACAGCTCAATCACAACTATTATGCAGTTTCTAATGTATTTTTTTCTTGTATTGTCCTGTGTTTTGTGTGACCCACCTTCCTGTCAGCTCAAGCATCCCCAAAGCAAGATTTATTTCTGCCACACACAGCATTTTGAATGAAGGAAAAAATGAAACCAGTTTTGGTCCAAAAAGCTTTTGCAAACAGGACTGCTTCTGGCTTCTTTAATCAATGAGTGTGGAGTGCACACCTAAGAAATTAACAGATTCTCTGTCCAGAACTGAGAACTTCTGCAGATCCGGGAGTTACTTTCAGTAAACTGTATGCTACTCAGATTAATGCTGTCATTGGTCAATTTGATGTAGAAATTTAGGTACCACCATTTAAACTGCAAAACTTACCATTACTTTGATGCAGTTGTATTTTGACCATTGAATTAGGTGCATATACAGTGGGGAGAACAAGTATTTGAT
>JAUZNJ010032941.1:0-13426 GCA_034780135.1 Jordanella pulchra
TATATATATTGTTTTTCTGTTCAAATATATGATTACCTGCAGCAGGTTTGTTGACTGGTGAAGATGGAGGGGACCACATGTCTCCATCCTCGGCAGAGTCAGATTTGTCTTTTTCCGGGGGCCTGGATGTTAGAGAAGATAGTATGCCGCCCATTGGTTCTACCATGGCAGCAGAAGGGGTGAGAGCTGCTGGATCTGCTAAACATACAAAGCATCTCTTTTAACTCTTATAAATAACACCTAGAAAGAAAAAAAAAGTTCACTCACCTTCTTTAACTTCACTGGGACCGGCTAATGGTTCTGTCTGTGTTTCTGGGTCATCTTGTTCTGGGCCCTCCTGACAACAAGTTTAGAGAGTGTAAAAAAAAAAAGTCCAAAAGTAATACAGTTAGAAATACTTGGCAGTTTATTGCATCAATTAGAAAACATTAAATCAGATGTATTTTTATCCATCACTACAGTGACGGTGTTACTTCTACACTGCATAACGTTTTCTTTTTTGGCTAAAAAAAGTCCAGTTTTGGGTCTCGTTTGATCAAAGCACCTTCTATATGTTTGCTGTATCCCCACAATGGCTGCTGGCGAACTGCAAATGGGATTTCTTATGGGTTCCTTTTAACATTGGCTTCTTTCTCATCACTTTTCCACAGAGACCATCAAAAATGTTTGAAATCATGTATTATTTTCTTTCTGCTTCACAACTGTTCACTTTCTGTTGGTCTTTCACATAAGATGCAGAAAAAATATATTTTATATTTGTGCTTGTAACATGACAACATCTTAAAATGTTTAAGGGGTATGAATACTTTTGCAAGCTACTGTAACTAATACTCAAAATTACTTGTTTACAAATTGCAGCAAACTTGAACTTCTGAGCATAAATATCACCAATTTCAAAAGTGGCGAACGTCATTGCCACCGGGGCTTGATTCAACGCCAAATAGTCTTGAGGTTACAACCATCCAGCTGCTGATTTCAATTCTTGCAACACATCAGTATCACCAGCAAACATACGGCCCCACAGGATGACACTATCACCACCATGTCTGATAAGCAGCACAGTATTATTAGGTTGTAAAAAGAATGCTCTTTAATTCCTACTGCTCATCAATTCCCCCTTCTGATGATAAACTTCTCTCCCTGAGGCCATGATAGAAAGGCAAGGTTGGGGTCAACGCAAACTCAATATCAAAAGCAGGACTGTCAGACTGCTACAAAACATGTGGCTTCAACTTAATACAGCTCAACTATTGCAAATGTTATGTCCTTTTAAAAACCTTACATATGTTTTACATTGTATTTACTTCATGGGTTTTCAAACTATTCTACTTAATACATTAGAAACACAGTTTCACTTTGCTGTATCTACTATGTATACACATTAAGCAGCAATACATAGATTGTAATAAAAATAAACCCCTGGAAACAAACAATCTTATAGTGACTTTAGTTGCAATAATGAATGAAGTATTACATATTAATCTAATCTAATCTGACTGTATAAAGGCCATATGTATCAGGTAGTATTATTAAAGCTGCAAACAAACGTAAAAAACTACAGAAATAAAACTTGGTCTTTTGCTTTTGAAGCAATTTTGGAGACAGCTGGATCCCATAATAGATGGTTTTGATTAGTCAAGTATTTTTCGGCCTATATGAATGTGAAAAACTAGATCTTTAACTTCACTTTCAGGAAATTGCATGAATATTTAAAAGGACTATAAAGCTAGATCTTAATCTACTGGAAATGTTACTATTTTTGCACATCTGCAGTTCAGAAAGAGCAGGATGTTGACAAACTTTAAACACGAGAGGAATATGGCTTACAGAGGATGCAAAAGTTCAAACGATACATCTGAAACTAAAAATATGAACTATATTACAATAACTATGGGACAACAAAACGATGCTAACGCTGCTAGCACTCTTTTCTTGTATTAAAAAGCCACTGTTCCAGAATAGCGTATAAATAAACTCGGTGAACAGGGAGCAGTTATTAGCGCTTATTGCTGTGTGCCACGGTAGATCTATCTAAAAGGATAAATAACTGTTATTGTAGCCAACAAGCTTTTAAAGTTGGTGCAGATTTTCTACCTTTGTCGTTGTCTGAGGAGCCGACATGTTTCGCAGTGAACGTAAACGGTTACGAGCGTGCTGCGTGCATAGACGCAGGGAGGTTAGATGCTGCACTCGCTTTGCTCCGCTGTCGGAAAGAGGCGTCAGTAAGACCGCCATTTTGGTAGTGGCAAGTTGATCTTGGAAAGTTGCACAAATACGCTTAGAAAACTAAAGAATACGTTCAGAGTTTTAATGTATCTTATTAATAAATAATTTTCTATTAAATTAAATATATCTAAATGTGGCTTTTGAAAAAAAAATCCACTGGGATTAAGAGGCATTGTCTGCCTGAAAATAAAAATAAACCAATAATTACTCAAACAATTATCGGGTCCAAATAAAAGCGTCTGCTCCCTTTAGAGGTGGTAGATATTCCATCAGCAAATGGAGGAGCGAGGAAACACTGCTGAGCCTCTATGATGGGGAAATATACTTTTTTATTTCCTTAAAGCCAACACAAAGACCTAAATCGCTAGAGTAAAAATCTTCCTGCACATTGTTTTCCCTACGTCTCCATAGCAAAACAACTCAACACCTTTACACGCGTCTGCACGCTCATGCGGCATCTAGTCGCTCTATATCTATGCGTACGTCTTGACGCCTGCGGGCTCGCGTACCGCCCCTTTTTCTCTTAGAGTCCATTGATTTTAAAATCGCTGATCAGAAATCAGCAGGCGTGCTCTTAATTTACGGCCTCGCCACGGAGGAGGCGTCGCTCGGAAACAGATTCAAAGTCAGTTTTAGCCACGAAACACCGGTCGGTTGTTATTCTTGGTCACAAGACGATACTTCTTGCGAGATCGAGGCCGAAAAGTAAACATATATCGAGGTGGAAGCATCTTTTTCCCCCTGTAGCTTTGAAATGTGCAAATTTAGCTGGTCAGCAAGTGTCTCTTGAGGTTCTTCCCGTTGAAGAAGACCAATAACGGTGGGCTCATTTGAGAAGAAAGGACATAAAGGTGGGTTTCGGTAGAGTTATAACCTTAACTATGTTAGTTTTTGGTCTTGTGTTTAGTTTCCAGTAGATAAGTTTGATAGCTAGATGTAGCTAACACTCGAGGGGTTTAGCTAGCTTTGCTGAAACAAAGGAGTTAAAACGCACAATATTTATATTTAAATTCAATCATTATTTGAGTCTTTAGATGATGTCACGTAGGTTAATTGATTTAATGTAGGTTTTATAGGTTTTAATTACATGTTCTTGCATTTTAAATGCGCCAAACATTAATGATAGCTAACCGTATTATTTCTTAGCAACTTACCAGAGACAGGATGTCATTATCTTCCCTTATGGGACTAAAGCTTATTTTATGGTCTAATTCATTTTTATTGCAAATTATTATGCTACGTTGTGATGTAATCTTATCTGAAGACATGGTTCTATGGTCTGAATAGAGACAAAAAAATGTGTGTATAATGGAAAAAAACTAATGGGAGTATGTTGGAGCCATGCCATTACCCCGTCCCGGTGGGATTTTGCAGGTTTTCTATAGTTTGAAGTATTAAGTTTGGTTCAAAGTTTCCATGTTGGAGATTCACCATATAAATAATAATTTTTTTCTGATCTTAGAAAATGGTGATCTGTTCAGATGTTATAAACACTAATACCAAATTTCAGGATAATCAGAAAATCAAGTATATTTTTATGGTGAAACCAAATACACATGTATTCTCTCAAAAAAAGTTAGGGGACTGTCTTTCTCCATATCACGACAGATAAATACTGCACTGATTTAAATCCGATATCAGTCTTGAGCTATAAGCAGACCTAGAAGTGTAAAGTTGATCGTGATTTTAAGCAGGAGGTTCTACGATTTCCTCTCCTACTGCTTTCATTTCACACCCATTTATATAAACCATTGCCTGAGTTTAAACTTTCATTAAGAAAATCCTTAAATCACATGTTTAATCAAGTTTAATTACACTTTGTAAATTGTTTGGCTTTTCTTGTACGGATCCGTGTGTTTATCCACAAATTGGCCAAAACTAAAAAGAGAGGGTGTGTTTCATTAGATCTGTTTCACTGATCATTAGAAGGTGAAATGAATGAAACACAAGCTCCCTTTCTAGAAGTGATGTATTAAGATAGCAGCATTACCTCCCCTAAAAAAACAAGCACAAAATGCGTTACCAAAAAATTAGGCAGTTGATGAATATTTACAACCAAACAGTCTAAAACAGTCCAATAAAAGTCCCATATAAAGGGATGGTTCTTTCAGAGCAGTTTCAGTTATTTCATACCAGATTTATCCCAAATCAGAAAACTTTCCTTGTTTCATTGTATCCCAAGCAGTTTTAAAGAACTCGAAAAGCAGCAAGTCAGTCCTGATCCAAACAAATTTCTAACGGATGAGAAGCATAGTCATTGGTTCGGGGCTATGAAGCTGTCCGACTGCAGCAAACCACACCGAGCCATTTTCCACAAACGAAGAGAGCATGGAACAGTATTTAACCTTCCCAGGAATGTTTGGCTTTCCAAAATGACTCCAAGGTAAATTGATAACTTATCCAATTGCTGAAAAAGAACTAAGCCTATCTAAATCACTGCAGGCCTCGTTTCACTAAGTTAAGGTCAGTGTTGATGGTTCAGCTGTGAGTTGGACACATAAGGCATCTGTGGGAGATTTTCCAGACTAAAAAAAAAAAAAAAAATTAAAAATACAATTCTTACATTTCCACAAAAAAACACATATGAGTTTATTTTAAGAAATATTCACAGAGACAAAAGTGTAACTCCTTGTATTTTAATTAGTGTCCATCTTGTCTCCATCCATCTTCTATCCAACATTTTATTCATCCATTTATCTACTCATCCATTATTTTTTTTGCTGTTTGTAGTTTTTACACATTTTATCTTCACAGTCTGACTATTCCAGATCTTAATTTTGCAAAAGTTGGTTAAATGGGTGAAAAAAACTCCTGAAATTTGACATGGACAATGTGTTGTTTATTTTTTTTTTTTTGGACAAGAGAAAGGAAAAAAAGCTTGACTTTATCATGTAACTGAGCTTGGTTTAGTTGTTCCAGTTTAACCTGCTTCTGTCTGCTTTTATTCCCATGATTTGATCCCTCAGACTCTGAGGTATTGCTCAGACAACATGGAGACGGTGTGTTTCCGTTTGCCGGGACACGGGGACATGACACTGAGGCACATGAACTCACTCAGGTTCCGCCAACATTTCTGCGACATCACCATCGTGGCCAGCAACAACCAGACCTTCAAAGGTCATAAAGTGGTGCTGGCTGCCTGCTCGCCCTTCCTGAGAGATCAGTTTCTCCTCAACCCCTCCTCCAGGCTTCAGGTGGCTGAAAATAAAACACACTGTCTCACACTGGTCTTCCTAACAACTGTTCAATGAGGAAAGAAATGAATGTTTTGATAACGTTTCTGTCCAGGTTTCAATGCTGTACAGCTCCTCGGTTGTGTGTGATTTGCTACAGTCGTGCTACACTGGCATGCTGCAGTTCAGCCCTGAGGAGATTGTCAACTACCTGACTGCTGCTAGCTACTTCCAGATGGAGCATATTGTGGAGCGCTGCAGGGGAGCGCTGGAGAAATATGTGCAGCTAAAGAACCCCAGTCCTCTAAAAGTCAGTCAGGTTTCCAGTTAACTGTTGAAGTCATTTCTTTAAACCCATGTGTTTTTCTTTCCCTGTCGTCTTAATGTGTCATCTACCGCTCTTTCTAATTCAATGCTGTTTTTTTTTGTTTCTTTATATTAAAAAAAAAATATCTGGAGTTTTAAAAGTGTGTTTTTTACCCCCCTCTTTGTTTAGGTGCCTGAAGATGATGATGAAGAAGAAGAAAGTCAGGCCAGACCGGTTATTCTTAGTGCCAATATTCACTCTGTTGCATCACCTCTGACCACCCGACCCTCCCCCATGGAGCAGCACAGCCCTGCAGTAATCACACTGGAGGAAGAAAACAGCGAAACATCTGCTCAGGACAGCACCCAACACAACAGTGACAGCCCACTGCAGGATGACCCTGAAATGAAGGTGATTTTTCTTTTTTTTTTCTCCTTTTTCCCCCAATCACATTTAAAGTGAGATTCAGTGGGTAGCAAAGCTCATTTTTTAACTAAAAAGATTCAGTAAGCACTGTGTAGCCTACCACTCGATGTGCTTACATGTTTAATGTACAGCAGATTTAAAGCATGTAAATCTACTCATGCATTTGTCCTACAAAATGCCATTTAAATCCAAGCACATATTTAAGAGTGGGACATTATAATCACCATTGGAATAACCTGTTTCAAAGAGGTAATAACAAAAAACAATTTAATCTTATTTTTTTGGTTTTTGTGATCAAAAACGTTTTGCTCTTTATCTGAATGGCTTTTAAAGAACACAACTTTTAACCAGAGGATTAGGCCTCAGTTTTCAACTTTTAGTTTGTTAAAGCTCTGTTGGTTTCAAACTAATTAACACTTTCCTGTGTGGGACCAACATCTGTGAGTGAGCCAGGTTCCCTAGTGTCACTAGTTTAACCACATTTGAACTGTGATTTACCACTAAAGCTGAATTTCACAATCCATCCATATCACCCCCCCACGCCTGGTCGCTGACAGACCTGTAGTTTCAGGAAATAACTTAAGTAGAACCTGTTTGGCTACATGGAGTAGGAAATACAATGACCTCAAGAGTCTGGGAAGCCACCAGTTTCAAAAACTCCTGACTTCTGTCACGTTGTCTGTTAATTGTTTCACATGTTTTCAACACCTTGGTTGTTGCCCTTTCACCATTCCACATACCATGAAGCTTTTTTGGCCTTTCTTCTTTTTAAGATTAATTGTATTCTTTGCTTGTTTACTCTATTGGCAAAAACAAAAATAATGGAGAGTTCATACATTTAACATTTGCGTTTGGGCAGTTAGGAAATAAAGAAGTCATAATTACTTAAAATGGGTGTAGGATAAAGATCATTGTGTTGAATACTGTATCTTTGTGTAAAATAATAGAAACCCTTTTCAGAATCATCTTTAAGGGCAGCTGCATTAAATTCTCCCTTTTTATCTGACCACATCAACATCATAGAGTCTTTAAAAGAGGCATTTACAGCTATGTGAATGAAAGTATAATGTTCATAATTTAATTTCCAAAGAGAGCACCCTGGTTGGGTATTATTAACCTCGCACCCATTTCTTTTTGCAGTTTTAGCCACTTTCTGAACCTTGAAAGAAATCACTTCTCTACTTTTTGACACTACACTGCAACAACTAATTGAAAATTAAGTCATTATTTCTTAAAATAAGTGTATTTGCTCATAATATGAGCAGGTAAAAAGCTGATTTGCCAATAGAATGGGGATTCTTTGCACTTAGAATAAGATAAATAAACATTTTAAACTTAAATTAGGGTCAAAGTATTTTTTTTCTTCTTATTTTTAACAAAAATATGTATTTTTCCTAATTATATTGGTTTAAATTAGGGAAAATCATACTTATTTTTAGAAAAATAGACTTATATTTCATTTTTTGCAGTTGAGGGTCGGATGAATTGCAGTGATGGGCTGGATTTGGTCCACGGGCCTCGAGTTCGACACACATGCTTGAGGGCTTTGATGATCAGTGGGCATATCTCTATTAAAACTCCAGAATTATTTGTTTTTTGCTTTCTTGTAATTTTCTGAAATATCCAGAGATATAATTGAAGAATAAATCCATCTGTAATTATGCTAAGGAAATTTATCTGGTTAAAATCGTGGGGGCAGCAGTCTCAGCAGAGGCTCCCAGACTTCCTTCTCCGCAGACACCTCACGCAAGCCCAAGGTGCTCCCAGGCCAGCCTAGAGACATAGTCCCTCCATAGTGTCCTGGGTCGTCCCCTGGGCCCCCTACGAGTGGGACGTGCCTGGAACACCTCGTGAGGGAGGCGCCCAGGGGACATCTGAAAAAAGATACTCCAAACTTCTTCCGAATGTCCGAGCTCCTCACCCTATCTCTAAGGAAGAGCCTGGCCACCCTGCGGTGAAAGCTGATTTCGGACGCTTGTATCCAGGGTCTCATTCTTTCGGCCATGATCCAGATTTCATAGGTGAGGGTAGGAACGCAGTGCGACTGGTAAATGGAGAACTTTGCCTTTTCGCTCAGCTCTCTCTTCACAACAGACCGGTGCAGCGACTGCATTATGGCTGCAGCAGCACCGATCGTCTGCCCATCTCCTGCTCCATTCTCCCCTCATTCGTGAACAGGAACCCAAGATACCCGATCACCTCCAACCTGAAGGGGACAAGCCACCTTGTCCCATCAAGAACCATGGCCTTGGACTTGGAGGAACTGATTCTCATCCAGGCTGCTTCACACTCGATTGCGAACTGCCCAAGCACATGCTGTTGGTGGTGGCAGAAGGAAGCCAGCAGAACCAGGTCGAGACGAGGTCCTCTGGTCCCCAAACCAGACCTCCTCCGGCCCTTGGCTGCACCTACAAATCCTGTCTATAAAGGTAACGAACAGGACCGGTGACAGAGGGCAGCCCTGTCAGAGCCTCACATTCACGGGGAATAGGTCTGATTTCATGTCAGCAGAGCAGAACAAACCCCTGCTCCTCCTGAAGCTGAGCTTCAACAATCAGCCGGACTCTCCTCTACAGCACCCTAGTGGAGTCCTTCAGGAATTCAGGACATTGACATTATTTTAACATTTCAAGAGGACTGGGGTGGGGTCTAGTATGACCCCTGCTGGACAAACCTTTATTGATAAAATGCTCCAAGAGTGAGATTTTAATACCGATTTCTACTGTTTCCTAAACCAACATTCAGTGGGTACCACTGCTGTACGTTAGCAGCTGCACAACTGTTGACGACATATTATACTAAAGAATAATAAAAAAAACTAGGCAGTGATGGAGCAAAACAAGGTAAGTTATCCTCATGAAAATAAAAATGTATTTTAACTTAAAAGTGCAAAGATGAGACTACTGTCTGAAAAATATGAGCCACTAGTTCCTTAAAAACATTAAAAAAAAAACTAATATATTAAGATTATAATTAAAAAAAGTGCAAAGATGAAAAGGACTAAAAAAACACCTTTCTTAATGTGTGTAATTGTGTAAAGCAGCACAGACGGCCCAAGCTGGACCAATGGTGAAATCACTCAAGATCAAATGAAATAAACGCGTCGACGACACATGAAAAATTAGCAGTACATGTTGACAACAAACAACCAACGTAATGGTCCAATGTTTTTCAACCTAACACATCAAACAATGATTACAGGAAATTCAACAGCTGATGGGAAACAAAGCAACTGACTTCTAGATCAGGTTATTAATCCCTTCCAAGGCTTTGGGTTGGACCAAACCGCAGTCGGACACGTTATCCACTAATGGACAAATCATGAAACAGTGGGGAATCTTCCTAGGAGGACTATGGAAATTACTCTGTAGTGCTTTGCTGACTCCATGAGATCAAAAAAATCCCAGAGCAAAAATCCAAAGCACAGCAGGAAAAGCAAGAAAAAAAAAACACGAAGGGAATCTGGAAGGAATATTGTTTCTCTAGAAAAACCTAAAATATTTATATATATTTATTTTTTTGTTTTCAGGTAAACGCGCTGGGTGAGGAGGAAGAGAGCAAGCCGGAGGACTACAACGTGTTCAGAGTGTACATCCCTGAGGATGAGCTGACAAACAGAGACGGGGAGGCAGAGAAAGCGGATTTTGTGGACGCTCCTCAGGATGTGCGTTATCCAGAGACGGACAGGATTTTCATTGCAGGAGACGGCAGCGAGTGCGACTTGGACTCTGCGGAGGATCTGAGTTTCAGAGGCATCAGTGCTTTCAGGCGGAGGCTGTCTGAACCTAAAATTGGGCGCGGCAGAGGGAGAGGCAGAGGAAGGGGGTTCAAAAAGCGAAAGTGGGCATCATCCCAAGAGAGAAGGTCACCGAATATAGCTCACCGTCCGGATCTGTGGTACGCCGCAACTGCTGGACTGGGAGGAGGGTTTGGCCTAGACTTCAGCCAAGAGGATCTGAAGACAGCAGGAAGTTATTTAATTGATATTCCCCGGTTTGACTTTAGTTTAAACAATATCCATGGAGAAAAGGTTTCCCCTATGAATCAGTTCTCCCTGGAAGAGTCTGGCGCTGGTGAGGGGAGTTCAGGGTTGAACGCTGTGGGAACAAACGAGGGCGGGGATGAGTCTGTAGCTGTGGTGGGCTCCACCTCCAGCGTCACAGGGCCTGTAATTTGTGAGCACTGCGGCCTGACTTTCCCCTCGGCTCACTCCCTGGCCGTCCACTCCCGCTCCACCCACCTGCTGTACGTCTGCCCCTGCTGCGGGAAGCACTTCCACCACTCCACCAACCTCACCAGACACATGGCCGTGCACCGAGGAGCCGCCAAAGCCCACCAGTGCCCGCTGTGCTACAAGACGTTCACCCAGAAGTCTACGCTGATAGACCACATGAACCTCCACAGCGGAGAGCGGCCACACCGCTGCGCTTACTGCCACGCCCGCTTCGCTCACAAGCCTGCCTTACGACGGCACCTGAAGGAGCAGCACGGCAAAACCACAGGGCAGAACTCCCTGCACGAGCAGGAGGAACGGGAGAGAGCGAGAGAAGCTGCAGGGCGAGAGCAGGAAGAAGAGCAGAAATGCCTGGAAGACGATCAGAAATCCCTGGTTTCTGAACAAATGTCATGAACCCAAAAAAAAAACTTTTCCACATTTTGTCTCAAATTTTAAGCATTTCTTCGATGGATTTTGTGCGACAGGCCAACACAAGGTGGAAGGAAAAAAAATGCCAAATGATTTAAAGTTTTAGAAATAAAATCTAAATAAAGCACCACACAGTTTTATTCATCCCCCTCCTTTACTCTGATCCCCCTAAATAAAATCCAGAACAAATAGGAATCACCTCATTAGTAAACAGAGCCCCCGTGTCAGAATGTCGGTTTAATTGCTCTATAAAAATTTGCCAAAACCCTAAAATATATATATTTTTCAGACTCTTCATCCAATCTAACGAAGCCTGAGCTACAATGCAAACGATGAGAATAAATCTGTTCTTTAGATGTGCAGATTTTTAATTTTAAACAAACAAAAAAAACTAATTTCCCAACATAAATCCAAGATTCCCTTCCTTTGTGATGGTCCGTTACAGAAAATTCCCTTAAAATACATCAAGGTTCGTGTTTTTAACTTTAAAATGTGGAAAAGATGAAAGTGACACTAAAGCCTTTCAGGCTCACCAGCTCACTGTAGTCAGCTGGGTTTGATCCTGGAAGGCTGTTATTTGCTGACGTTGCTAAAAGTGCTAAAAAAATTTACTAAATGCCTTCAGATGTTTACTGCCAACCTGCTCTTGTCTGCGTGTCAAGGTTTAAAACTAAATGGATAGTAAACAAGCAATATTTCGTTTTTTTGTTTGTTTGTTTTTCTGGTTGGTTCAAACAGTAGCTAGTAGCTGTTTTTCCTTCATCTGATTAAACTTTAACAGTGAATATTAATACCTAAAACTCCCTGAAACCAAAGAGGATTATTCTACCAGTACTCGTTAAAACATCTCTGAAATTCTTGTCAAATATTTTCTCCTGTGGGTTTGAGTGAGATATTTTGTAACGTGTCCGGTAATTAAAATAAGTCTGTTTTTTTTATGTAAATATTTGTACTGTAATGTTATATTAGTGATTCTCTTCTCAAACTGATCTGCTGCTGAACAAACAGAATTGACTAAAAACATGAATGATATAAATATCAGTTTGAAATGAGGAGAGCCACACAGGAAATAAACTCGGAGAGCACTCCTGAAGTGTTTCAGTTTGGTCATTTTTACAAAAGGAGACATTTATGTTTAGATTTATAGTACAAAAGATAAGATAAATTCTTTTTTTTGAGCGTTTTGAAGACCTGATGTGTGTTTAGGTCTAATCCTTGAATTAAAATTATTAATTGCATAGAGTTATAAGAATGAAAACCTTTGCATCTTTATTCTAGAATGTAAATCTGAGTGTTTTACATTGTCCACCAAAGCATGTTTTTTTGTCAGATGTTTTACATGTTATTTTTACTCCATTGAGAATAAATGCCACTCTATATGATTCATGCCACATTTTTCTCTAACACTCAGGCTTTTAACCAAAAAAAGAAAGAAGAGAGGCGAGATTAGAGAAATGCATAAATATATCTAAGACTAGACTGATAATGAAAAGACTGACAGCAGCATAGATGGATGGGTGAAAAACAGGTACCAGACTGACCAATGGATGGATGAATAAATCAAAGAATATATAATTGCATGAGTACTGTAGATGGCTGAATGGATTATGAATAAAACAATTGAATGCATGTATGGAATGGATGGAAGAATGGATTAACAGGTAAACCCTTTACACAAAGAAATGAAGATATCCCTACATCATTTTCCATACTGTGAGAATCCTCGGTTCCCTAAAATTGCAAGATTTTAGTCGGAAAAAAACAAAACAAGCCAAAGCAGACCGTATAATCCTTTGCCTTTCAGGTGTTCTCTTGATAAAGAAAATCTAATCAACTTATTTCTCCATCTCATCATCTCTGAATTTCACAAATTCCAATAAGACCATCATTTTGGGGGTATTTTTACTTTAATAAAAGCTCTAAAAAATAACAGCAGACTATGTATAGAAATGAGTCGGTCACTGAGTTAAGAGCCCGATTTATTCAACGAAAACAAAACATCTTAATCAACTAAAGCATCTCCTCAAAAACAAGATTAAACATTGTAACAATCTCAAAAGACAGGCTAACTGGACTGTAAAAGGAAAAACACCACTTCTTTTATCCCAGGAAGTCTTCATTGTACACCACTTGGTTCCTCTTATCCCTGTAGGAGCCTTTGGTGCTGTTCTGCACAGCTGTAAAAATAAACACATAGAGAAAAGATAGTCATTGATCTTCAGAAACAAGCGGTGTGTGATTGGTGTCCAAATGAACAACGAGAACAGATCTGTTTACCAAGAGAGGCCCAAACTGATTTGCCAGTGGCGGCATCCAGCATAGGCTGCTTCCTGGCAATGCTGACTTTAATGTGTACGTCTCCCACCACGGCTCCATTCAGCTGTTAGAGAAAAAACAAAAGGCTAAACATGAGGTGGGGGTTTTAAAAAAACAAAAATAACCATTTACAGAGAGATAGAAAACAGTTAACCTGGAAACAAATCAAAGTTCTACTATTTGATCTATTTTTAGTATTATCAGCAAAGTAACTGTGAAAAATGATGCCATTGTAAAGGCTACTAATAGTAAAACCCTCTTGACCCAGATAACTTGGTCAATTATAGACCTATATCTAATCTTCCTTTCCTCTCTAAAATTCTTGAGAAAATA
>JAUZNJ010032942.1:0-13425 GCA_034780135.1 Jordanella pulchra
ATATATATCTATATATTTGAGTGGTGTCCTCATGAAAAACACTGGACCCACTGTGGTGAATTTCTAGAACCATCACAGCTCATAACCATTTTCCATGTTTGCAGCTAACATCCCAAAAAGAAGAATTGTCCACTAAGTGCAGTTGTGTAGAAAAAGAATGGACAAACTGGATCCATATTATTAAAATTAGAGCAGCAGCTCAAAAAGCATGTAAATGTTTCCAGAATACCACTGTTGAACTCACAACATGCACAACATTCAAGTAGCAGAAGACCACTCTGGGGTGCAGAGGTTCTCTTTTGACTTTAATGAGGCCAAAATTCAGACAAGCTCACTGAGGCTGAACTCATTTTTTGGGTCTTAGGTAAGGTCTACCACTTTGCTGGTTGCCTTGTGGTGCAGGAGTTTCTACAGCTGATAACATCAAACATGTGGAGTGCAGAGCAAAGACAAATTTCTCTTGGTCTGGATGGATTTTAGCAAAAGCATCATTATGGGTCAAAGTGTGCTTTAAAAGTGAGTAACTATATTGGACTTGGAGTGAAGGGAATATGATCTGTGAAATTCAATTAAAAGTTCAATTAAAAAAATTCAATCTGACGAGGAATTTGAAAAAAGAAAATTTTAATTCAACAAAAATTGAGACATTTTTTTAATTAAGTTTTTTGAAGTTTCATTTCTGGATTGCATTATTTTCAAATTCACATCTACAAAAGGTGTTCTTTGGTTGCAACAATATTGGAGCCCTTATGATACCAGTGGTAAACCGCTGTGGTTTCAAGTACAATAAAGAGTTCCTCTAATTGCATCAATAGTCACTGCAACTTTATCCAAATTAGCATCTCTTGGATTGGATGAATAAGGAGTTACTAAAGTGGATGGTTTGGGCTGAGATTTTTCCAGAATGACCTGGAAGGTGTTTCTGAGGAGGTATGTGTTTTCCTCCTAAACCCTAGAAGCCTCTTTACAAAGATCAGTTAATTAACTGAACTTGTTGAGAAGAAATGTGTTAAATAAACAGCATAAAACATTTCCTGTGTTATCCTGTAAATATTTATTTAGATTTTTTTAAGTCAGGAGTGAGGATGAGGACTGTCATGTAATTTCCAGTCTTTACTTTTCCTTTTTCAGTTCCAGAAATAACCTTCACGCCTTAAAGCACACAACAGATCAATGAAAAGATCTTACATGAGAAGACCGCTCCTCTGGTAAATTCACAGCAAGTTTAGCAGCTGTGTTGCAAGATTTCACCATCTTTTTCGACCTTTTAGCAGGTCGGAAAAGATGGTGAAATAACTAACTCTAAAGGTGACCTCTCAAGCCAACTGCTTTCACCAGCATAAAAAAATACCCGCCAGTGCTTTTAGTGCTTGAGGACCTGGATAACTTTCCTCAACTGATGGAACTTGGATTTCTGCTCTCTGGCAAGAAATCCTAAAGAATAATGACCAACAATCAGTAATGATCCTTAACTCAAACACACCTGGATTTTCTCATTGGACTACCAGCGAGTCCACCTGTATGGTACTTTCACACGGAGCAGAATGAGAAGAGTTGGGGCATGTGAAGTCAACGAGTCATCTCCATGCTATGTATTTGTTCATTGAACCAGGTATGTGTAATCTCCACAGTGAATTCATTGTGCCAATTGGACTGGTGGGGGGGGGGGAGTAAAGCCTGGTGGCAGCTCTCCAGGCTTGTATCACACTGGGGGAATCCCAGAGTTATTGTTAAAAGATTAGACTCTGCTTGTTTTGGACTGGCGTCAAGAGGGAATTTCCACATCTGTCTAAATGAAAAAAAATCCTAGAACAAGAAGCAAGAAGAGTATATCGGCTAACCGTTTTTGAAATCCTGCTTCTCATCTCGCTTGCCTTTCCCTTCTTTAGGGAAGTGTTAAAATTATTGTCCTCCTTTCTTCTTTGTCGGTGAGTACACCTATATGTTGAGTATGAGATTATCATGTTTTTGTGGGGCTTTCAAGGTTATATGGGGAAAATCTGTAATAGGTGTTGTATAAGTTTTCTGTATGCACAGTTTGTTTGACCATCCAAGGAGGGGCCATGGTTGTTATGTGATGTCAGCTTCACAGCCTTAGATAAATGCTCATATATTAAGTACTTTCTACATTAGAAAATGTTATGTAAACTAGCTCCACAGGTGGCTCTATCTGAGAACAAGGCAGTTAAGCAGACAAGCTCTGACAGTTTTCTTGTCAAAGGGATGGCAGAGAGCACATACAGTTAGCTGCAATAAATGCTCAGTCTATAGTTATGTTTAGAAGAGAAAGAGGACTAATCACTAAAAATGGGTCTAGCTCAATTATCTATAACTGAAGATACCGATGGCAGCAACCCAGCTGATATTTCTCTCCAGGATGGTGTCACTGTCAAACAGGAACAGACTAGATGAGGCTACTTGGATGAGAAAAAGCAAAGAGATCATAGGCCTACAGTAGTTAGGGTGTGGACTAGCTAATACTGCAGGATGGAAGAACAGAGATGGAAGGAAGTAGAATGATGAAAAGTGGCCCCTATGTCCTCCAGCAGTCTAAGCCTACGGCAGCATAAACATAGTGACAGCTCTGAATAACCTGAGCCAGTCTAACAATAATAAGCTTTATCAGAAAAAAATGTTTTAAACCTAGTCTTAAAAGTGGATAGTGTCTGCCTCACGGACTAAAACCGGTAGTCGGTTACATATAGAGCAATCAGATCTGTGGTATTAGATGGAAGCTTGGTTATTACTGGATATGTGTGGAGGAGGGCCACTTCTGTCAGAGTTTCTATTCTTGATTTAACAGAAAGCTTAAATAGGAGAAAATGTGATATCTTCCTTTTTTCACTTAAGCATATCTTTATTGTTTTTAACATGAGGACAAGAATAGGACAAAAAAACTAAAAAGCTGAAAAAATATTTGAAGGGTATCATCAAAGTAAAAAAACTAAAAACCATACAAAAGTATTATACAAAGAAAAAAAATAAAAAACTTCCCACTCCTTGGACCACCACCTAATTGTGGAGGAGAGATTTTAGTGCTCAGGTGATCCCAGAGGCTATGTTATTCCTGGGTGACAGGGCAGACAAGGAGCGGTTCAAAAGCCCTCATGATGACCACAGGTGATCATCAGGACAATGTTCGACAGTGTGATTTATCAGTCTCTCACGTTGAATTTCACCTTTCCTATGAAATGTCTGTGAAAACCTTTTAGCATTCTGGTTTCTCCCTCCAATGGATATTCTCAGGAAGTTATAATCTCTCCTTACCTGTAAAGACTCTACAACCTCCTCCCTGGTGCTGGCCTCTGGTCCAGCTCCTCCGTGACTCTGCCCTCTTTGTTATGGCAATAAAGATTAAAAAATTGGAAAAACTAAATTTGGAGATAGAAATAAGAATAGAAGGAGTAAAATGTGCTAACTTTAAAGTCACTTCCATGCAATAGATATGTTTTTCTCCTATCTTACTGTCCTCTCTCTATTGTGACCACAATGACTATTTCGAATATGTGGAAAGCAATTGTGAGCATAAAGTCAGCCAAAAATTAAACAGAATTGAGTTTATTCCAAGACTAACCCAACCACCAACTAATGTCACAGAGGTAACAACCTATTAAATTATTGTTAACTAGTTTAACATACTGATATATTGTTGCCTGGTTTGCTAAACATTCTGATGAACATGTTCAGCATTGCTCAGCATCATGTCTCCCGTTTAACATCAGCCTTAGCATGTGTATGCTTATGATGTGCTCAAAGACAGCTTGGTTAAAGAGGTTACTGAAAAATTGGCTTACGTAACTGTTGCAACACACGAAAGGGCAGTGGAAAGAGCAGACAGATAGGGAAAGAGTGGGGGACATGTCCTGCGAGTACCCATGTCATTTACACCCCTGTTAGGTGAAGAGAGGGGTGGAGCCTTCCACGGATCACCAACTGGTGTTGAGTTGGATGCACTTGAAGAGGAGGAACAACGAAAGCCTTCAGAGGCCCAAGCGAGTAATCAGGGTCTGCTGGAAATATCTGGCACAGCACCAAAGCAAAGACATTTTTATTCCCACCTCTGAAGAGCATTTCTCAGATTCTGGGGAAAGCATGGAATATGGAGTCAGAGTGAGCTATATGTTTTCTGCCTCTAATGTTATTGCAGCCTCCCATAGCTGTGGCCATAAGGTCTGTGGTGCCTGTCATGGCAGTGACCCTAAACCTTTTGGCAGACATCCACAATAAGAGATGCAAACAAGCTGAAGAACGAGATTTAGTAAACCTGGTTGGCTTGTGGGGCTCCTGAGGTAGCGAGGAGGTAACGTGAGGCCTGGTGTGCCACTGCCCAGGCAGTTGCAGAAGCAAAAACTGGGAGGACTTTGGAAAGACCATGAAGAAAGACTACTGAACTCAAAGCAATTCTGGAAATGCCTCCAGAAGGGGAGCAGTGCTTTGTGTGGCAAGGTGCACACTACAGAGGGCCCGGGCGGGATTTATTCCCAAGACTCCCGGGTGAAAGTCACACGCACTGACCAGTCAGCCAAAGGGATATCCCCTTGGCCAAGTAGCCAAGGCGCATGATCTATTGGAGGTATAGTGACAGGACCCCACACTGTCACATTTGGTAATACTGTATTTAGTGGGAGTGTGGAGCTGCTGACCTTACCTGAGGACATTTTCAGACAGTGGAATCAATACTTTTAGGATCTCTTCAACCCAGCTGACCCGCCTTGCCTGGTGGAAGTGAAGGCCAGTAATTTGGGGTAGACTTTTCCCCGTGAAAGGGACTTTGGAGGAGGATGGGATCTGCTCTGAGTACCTTAGCTCTTTGGAGGTTGATGGGCTGCTATAGTTAACACAACTCCTCAACAATAACTTGTTATCAGGCCCAGTGTTCCTGGACTGGAAAACTAGGATGGTGCTCCCCCTTCATAAGAAGGGACTGGGAGATGTGTTCCAACTACAGGGAGAATCACACTTCTTAGTTCCAGGATGAGCAGTGTGGTTTTTCATCCTGGCTGTGGACCGCACCAGCTCTACAATCTCTGCAGGGTGCCTGAACATTCAGGGTCAGTTTATGGTTTTTTGGACAAGGAGAAGACCTGTGTCTCTCAAGATTCCCTGTGGGGTTGCCTTAAGAGTGTAGCGACCAGACATCCCAGATTTCTGTGGACAGTCCCCGTTTTGGACCACCTGTCCCTGGCTAAAGCTGCCCCCTGGAAATGTCCCCAATTTTACAGAATGATTGAAAACTCCTGTAAAGGCATTATATGGTACGGTGGTTCTCCAGGGATCAACCAGGGTTCCACCATAGATGCTATAGAACTGATTGGGGACCTTTAGTGTATATTTTCAGATAGTGTTTTGTCGATTTATAGTTGTTATATATGAACATGGACTTCCAGGCCAGGATGTGCTTTTCTACTACTCAGTTTGGATATATGAAAATTCATCATGAAAAAATAGGATCAATAAGAGGAAAACTGTTATAATAATAACAATGATAATGATAGTGATTACAATAATAATAATAATAATGATAATAATATGTATGATGAGATTTTACTGGAATAACCCCAGCATCTCATCTAAAAACAACAAACTTTCAATGAGTGAGTGAAACAAAAATCAGATTTTAACTATTAAATTGTAATTTTTCACGTTGTTTCATGTTGGCTGGGAATATACTATGTCTCTGTTTTAGAATAGTGTGAGATTTACAGAAGAGAGAGGAAGACAATAGAAACAATGACAGAAGACTGAATGAGAGCGAAGAAAATAGGAACACTAATGGAAAGAACAATCAAATAGAAGGGAGAGAAATCTACTTAGAAGAGTAAACATGGAGCAGCAGAAGTCAGAGGAGGACTAGAACCAGACAGATACGCCTGGATTAATGAGCTTGTCCAGTAATGAAAGACAGGAAACAAAGGAGCTGCTGAAGTTCAGGAAGTAGTGGAGCTGGGCATAGAGGCCATTAGTGGGAGAAATTGATCTGCTTCTCCTAGATGCACAGGCCTCTGATGCTGTCAGTTGACATTAATAAAGATACTATCCTTTCCCTGCAGGCTTGACTGCTACTTGTATTTGATCCATGTTAAAGCAGAAAAACCTACTTCATGCAGTTCTGTACATGTGAACAGAATTAGTATTTGTTGCACTTTTTGAAGAGGCAGGGGGAACTTTGTCTCCACAGACAGTCAAATGTTTGTATTTTACTGTTATGGTTTTTCTTTTCCTCATGTCACTCTTCCGTTAAGAGATGGCAGTCCTATTTAGGCCCCACAAAACTGGAAAGCCCTGGAAACCACCCCCTCCACTCCCAGCCCCACCCCTTTACCCAACCAAGAGACACAGTTCTAGTTTTATATTAATAAAACTATTGATTTATTATTTTATCAAACTTAGGGAATACAATCTGGAGAGGCACATTCCTGGCTTTTACACTTTATTTATGTTGTTTAAATATCAATATAAAAAATGAAACCATTATTGTCCCAGTTTACTAAATTTAATCTTGATGAGATGTATGTTTTCGTTTTAGCTACGAGCTGGAAATCCCCCCAGATTTTAATTCTAGAAATTTGATCACCTTATTTAAGAGTATCCAGATGGGAGCCCTTAGCTAGGGACCATCCAGTTGCTGCAAAAGAGAACAACTCTGGTCTGCATTACCAGTATGTAGTTGCAACTGTTCTCAGTGCAAGTTGGACTCGGGCAGGTCTGCCCCCTGGGCTGGTCCTATTCATAACCTTTATGAACGTATTTTCTAGCAACAGCCAAGGGCTGGAGGGGCTCTGGTTTGGGGACCGGTGGATTATTTCCCCGTTGATTCTGCTATCTGGGACAAATATTAGCTCCTTCATGCAGAGGTGGGAGGTGTAGAGTAAACAAATCATCACAATGCCATACATTGTGTCTGAACCAGTGAACCAGGTGAGTCCAATCTACACAATTTAATTCACCGTTCAGACTCGACTCACCTGGTTCAGTGGCAGGAAAGAACAAACACATGGCATGGAGATAACTTGTTGACCCGACACCCTGGAAATAAGGCCCCCACAAATGTTTAGTAAAGATGTAAAAATGGGTTTCTATTCTTTTATCCCCTCAGTGAGTAATGCAGTAAAACAGCCACAGGAGTAAAGGAGGAGGGTGAGGGAAGACTAGTTTAAAGAAAAGAAGCAGCTGTATGTATCAAAGATGGAGGAGCTGTTTTGGTGTAAAATTCCCCATGAAACACACAGATTATGAAACACAACAAAAACTCTGACATCCGCCATTGTTGTTGTTTCGGTTGGTGCATTTAGCTAAAGGACAGCAAGATCAACGCTGGCTTGCATGCACAAACCCCAAACAGTCAGTGAGAAGCTGTCATGTAGACAGGAGAATCCAGACAGAGCAGCCATAAAGGGCAACTTTAAAACTTTAGATCGTCTGAGATGTGGTCAAGTTTATGTCTGCCTTGTCTGGAACCGACCCTGTATCTGACCAAGAAATTGCTTCGTCTGTATAGAAAGATTTTGTATTGGCCTAGTCAAAGTCCACTATTAAATGATATAATTCAGCAACCGGTTATGCTAATAAAACTCAAATTTGGCTACAGTTAAAGAATTCTTCTAAGAAATGTAGACCAAAGGCCTATGAATCTGAAAACTGGTCAAAGAGTGTGATGTCTGCCAAGGTTACAGAGCAGTCTCCCTAATATAACCTACACCTGAGTCTGTAACAACTGCAGGCTGTTTACATGATATTCAGCCCTCCTCAGCCATCCTAAAGCTTCTCCAACTCTCACATTTTTATTCCAATAACAAGCAAACCCAAGATGTTTTCTCAGAAAAGAACATCAAATAATGTAGTTGAGAGACTTTTTTTTAATTTTGTTTGCAATTCCAAAGCAGTGACCTCCAGAACAACAGGATGGGGGCTGTTACCTTGAAAAGCAAAAAGGCAAAAGAAGAATATTTTCTGTGACAGCAGCAAACACTGGCGGCACTGTGACAGGCTCTACAAATATTCATTTTAACCCTGACAACTTTATTTGATGTTTCATTGATAAAGAGATTGATTTCTTTTTTCCACAACACTTCTTTCTTGTAGTTTTCATGATGGACTAAAATAAAATCAAACCTTAAAAGTAAAGTTTGGATGTTGTGAAATATAAAAACCAAACTGAATCTGGACCCTTGCAGAAACATGTTTTAGCACAAATAACATACATTTTAGAAACTATTCTTCTTTGTTCAAACATTTAAGTTCTTCTTCGACAGACTTTTTGGCTCTCGGCTCTGCTATTGTTATTGTGGAGAGGACTCCGTTCTCTGGGACAAACACAGTACTGATGACCGGTCATTAGGGTTTCCTAGAGCTGGCCTAAAAATGTGCATTTAACCGATATTTTTGCTTATTTTTCCACATTTGTGAACAAAAAAAAAAAAACAGTTACTGAGTAGAGGAACCACTAAAGATCCAACGCAATTATTTTAAACTAAATTATTTGCTGCAATACTTGTAAGGATCTCAAACATAGGACCCAGAATTTGAGCCAGACACGAAGGGCAAATTTAAACAATTTACTGAAACGTGCAACAGGAGCTGGAAAGACAGTGATCGTCAGGCATGGCAACCGAATCCTTTTTGAGGGCTTTAGAGGGAAGCCCAGAAGGGAAGCCAGTTGGCGTGGGACGTCACATCTCGGGATAGAGAGAGCAGGAACTCTGCAGGCAAGCCTGTTGGCTTGCTTCCTTGTTGTTAGCTTGGTAGTTTGGAAGAAGCTGGGACGAATGAACCATGCAAAGGTAACAGGCTGAGTTACCTTGAGGGTCAGAGCATTGGGGGACAGAGCCGGGAGGTTGGAGAGCCAATGAGGATCCAAATGCTTTCCAGAGCCAGAGTCTGGGACAGCAGGGATCAGAGCCAGGTGATCAGATGATAGAGAACAATCCAGGGCAGAATCCAGTGATGTGGTTTAACGGCAGAAAACAGGTCAAATACAAAACGGTTCAGGTAAGTTCAGATAATCAGGAGTCAAATCTGGTCAGAATAAAGAAGGCAGGTAGAATAAGGAATGCTGGATAAAAATCACCAATGGCTTGTAATAATCTGGCACCAGCTACTGGTCTAAGAGAGGTTATAAAGGCAGAGGAGCAGGTTGGATCTGATGAACAATGACAAGGAGCAGACAGAGGAGCTTGTGGAGTACTGTGATTAGACCAGCACTGGTGCACAGATTCATGACAATACTAATAAATTACAAAAAATAATATGAATTAACCTCTTCCATTTAAATGTAAACCAATTATGAACTGTGTATAAATAAATGAAATATCATCAAAAAACACCATCAAAAACAAAATGGTAAGCTGTCTTTTATCACTAATTGTAAAATAAATATGATTGTCTGTTAAACAAGATGTAACAAGAAAAACAAAAAAATCAGCAGATGATAATCTATGTAAAGTAAGGCTGACATGCAAACAAATTATATCTGAGCTTCCCATGCTAAACTGCACCGTAAGAACGGAATGTAAAAGGGCCTCAAGGGAACCACTGTGGAGATTTAAAATCAAATCATGACTGGGAGTCACATTTCAATAAGTAAGGAAGTAAACTCACTTTAAAGGTTAAACCTGTCTGTTAATATATCAAAGAATGGCAAAGATACAACATTGCTGATCAAGCGTCCTTCCATTTACAGTCACTGGCCTCTTGCTCAGCGTTTTTCACCAGGAGCAAGAATTTATCTCCAAAACTGGGCTGTTTGAGGAGAAAAAAACCATTGAGGTATGAGACTATAGGGTTGTTGAAATTTATCTTCCTTTTTACAGGCTGCACACATTCCAAATGTTCTCTCTTCTCATGCAAAGCAGTAGAAACAACTGACCAAGCATTGTATATTTTGTGATAGCTGAGACTTATTAAATCATTCTTAAATACATGGCAAAACAATAGAGAACAATTATCTACTCTTTATAGCTTTTTCTTCAATATATAAATGATCCATTCAATACACTGTTAACCTCTTGCTGGGATGCCATCTGTGTATAGCCTATATGAGTGCGTGTAGAGGTGCATTTACATGCGTTCTGGACGTCAGCGTGTCAGATTTATATGCAAAGTCTATGTTTGACGGTGTCAAGTAGGGTTGAGAGGTCCTGCAGCTCGTCTGAGCATCAGGGCGTCCAGGCAGCCCATTATCCTAGTGTTTGTAGATGGAGTTCAGAAATCTGAACTTTTGCAGTTTGACACAGAGCGTTAAACAATCAGAAAGGCTGATCCATGACTTTTTCTGGGAAACAGGCATTACATGCAAACTGTGATCTCTGCTTCTGCAGAAATGTCAGCATATGAAAAAGGAATAAATATATCTAAACTATATAAACTCCAGAGGTTTTAAAAACCAGGAGGATGGATTATTTTTTTATGCACAAGCTTTTTTTTGTTACCAGCTGCTCTGGCTCATTGTCTGCCCTTCTATATCAGGTTTGACAATTGTATGGTTCAAATAATGTTGTTGGGTTTTTATTTATTACTTTTATTATAGGTTGCCTTTTAGTTTGGTTTTCTTACCTTTGCCTGGTTCTCTCCAGTTTATTTCTCTGGTTTAATTTCTAGTTTGTAGTTAGTTTTGCCTTTCTTAACCTACTAATTCCTTCCAAATTTTTAATGTAGATCATGTTAGTGCTGTTTTCTTTAAACTCTGAATTGAATGGAGATACACCGGCCAGACGATATTAGCGTTTTTTATGTCTCAGTATTGGCTGACGGGTCTTGGCCGATTCTTTAGAGCAGTAGTTCCAAAAAGTGTAAATGAAGGGACTGTGGTAAAAAAATTGAATAAATTACAGGGTTTGAAAGGTTTTTGTTTATTTAGTTATTGATAACATGGTTTAATTCTGTTCCACATTAGAATAAAATTAAAATAACTTTTTAATGTTGTAGCTTTAGCAATTGAAAGAAGACTGTAGTTTATTCTGTAGCCATATTTAATTTACTGCTCTTTATTTTCCTTTTTTTGAATGGGGAGGCGCAATAACTTTCTTACAAACAAAAGGGGGGCCAACATGAAAAGCTTCCAGGCCTTAAGATCACATGAATCACGTACGTTGCTGCTCCACTGATTTGCTTTCCTTCATTATTGTTTTCTCTCTTTTTGTTGTTTAAATTGAAACTTGTGTGAAATTTGATTTCAATGTTTGATTTCTATCAGCACCATCTGAAATTGGTTATTATGATGTCAAAATAATCGGTATTGATCGATTTCTAGAATGAAGTTATTTCTTCTTTCATCAGACTCATTAGTTAATAAGTAGGTTGTTTTCACCAGTGTTTTCCTCATTACTTTCACTCATTCTCTACTGGATCCTCTGTTGTTTTTCCTTTCTCCATGTCTTTGTGTTTAATTTATAAACCTTTCATTTAAATATCATGGAGTCACTGTATGGCTTCTGTCTACACTTAGCTCCTGAACAACAAGAGTAATACTTAGAGCTCTTTGCTAAAACACCAGAGAGAATCAAAATGTTCAGCATTCATTAAGGGAGTTTGATTGCTGTACTGCCAGAATGGATGATTTACTTTTTTTTCACATATTCTTTTCAGAAATGTTTTCCTCTTTCTAGACATGTTTGTCTTTCCACACAGAATAAGAAAAACCTTCCTCATGAAATTAAAACCATTTTAGAAAAGCATCTCACAGAGGTCTGAAGAACTATGGATTTAACTGGAACAGGACCTAACAGGCACTAATGTGTCTCTATCAGGGTTTGCAGACATAACAAGTACAATCTCAAATAGAAAAGTAAACTTTTGGGGTTTAAGAAAAGCACCAGGTAAGTTTTAGAAGGCTTGTGGTATAATTCAGAAAGTAAACAGAAAATATCTGTGAAGTTGTTCAAGTGCTGGAAATAAGTTAGGTTTTAGCATTGTATTGGGGCTGGTCAGATCTTTAGAGAAGCAGTGAAATCTAAAGTTTCATCCTCCTGTGTGCCCAAACAGCAGATTTATTTTCACAAAAAGTTTGTTTCTCACAGCTTTAATTTCAATAGCAGCTGTCCAAAAACTTTCAGCTGAGCCCTGACATGTCAGAACACTAAACTGGAATATGTTCCATGTGGCTTGTTTACCCGTTAACATTTTACGTATGGCACTAACAGGAAAATCCATAAACAGGTCATGAAATATTCATGCATCTTTGCTCACCTTCCTCCTCCGACTCATTGCTGCAGAAGCACTGAAACAGAAACTGTCTACTTGATTATTCAAACAGACGTAACACAGCAGTGCTTCTGACAGGATTGTGAGACACAAGTGTTGCATGGTGGGTAACGTAGGCACTAGGTTCTACGGTTACCTATCCGCAGAATAAATAAATAAAAAGCAACTATGAGCATCCAGCTTCACTTTTGATTCCCGCAGGGCCTCTGGGAGTCGGCTGTTGTTACTGGAGTGCTGAACTAAATTGGTGGAGTATTCTGAAGTTTATAGAAAGGCAGCGGTCATGGTCAAAAGCGCCACACTGACAGTTGCTAGGAAACGACATGTGAACAGCATCCTCAAATCACTCGGTTTGTATGCCGAACCATCCGCTCCGGCCTCCTCCCCGAGAGCTCTGAGCATGCGGCAGGTCTCTGCAGATGGTGCTTCAATTGGACACAAGTGAGACTTTTCACACTCACCCCGTTTCCAGTAGTTGTGTTCTCATAAACACCAGGTGGTGGCATAAATGTAGCCGTGGAAATGAGAGGAGCACACAGGTCAAGAAGAGGTACACTGCTGCTTTAATGTAGGCAGAATTCAAACAGCTGAGTTTAAATGTAGGCTTAAGAAGTGAAACAAGAACAATCAACAGAAGGGGATTTAATGAATTGTAATACCGAAGGTTGTGAAAATTATTTACTAGAAAATAGATATATATCCATGGCTGTACAGTAAATCTTAAAAAAAGTCAGTAATGCATAATGGTTGAGGCTAAGAAATAAAAATAATAAGATGTTACACTGATGAGTGTTGCAGAGCCCTGCACACTCCTCATGTAGGATGCTGCAGAGGGGAATAAACCCTAAAAATGGTTTACTGGAGGTGCAAATTTCAGAAAAAGCTCTACTCTAATTTTGACGTAATTAATTCAGAGAGGGAACATACATTCAGGAAAAAATATTGTGGTTGTGATAAGTTTCTACACCCAAAACGTTGGTAATGGCACAGCACTTATTGGAAATCTTATTTACAGGTGCTAAATTTCTACATTTAAAGTAATTCTAAAGAACTTTTACATTTAGTCAATTCTGGCTCCCCTGAGTGAACAAAGGCCATATTGTTTTGCTTAAAGGAAAACAGCCTTTCCCATGAAGACCATAGAGCACAGGTGTCAAAGTGGTTCCAGAAAGGGTCGTGTGGCTGCTGGTTTTCTTTCCACCCAAGCAGTAGCACACCAGACTCCAT
>JAUZNJ010032943.1:7630-35205 GCA_034780135.1 Jordanella pulchra
AGTTATGAAGTGGAAGGAAAAGGAAAATCTGAAAAGTGTGGCATGCATCTGTGTTCAGCCACTCCACCAAGTCGATGCATTTTGATGTAACCTTTTATCACACAACAGTGCTTTTATCTAAACCATCCTAGTTGTAGTCCTGCTGGTGAATTAGCTGCTCCAAACTCTTCCTGTTTTCAGGTTATGAATGTTTAAAATTGGAATGTTGTTTTATCACCTAATTCTAGTTTTCAAGTCTCCACAGATTGACACTCTCTGTTAGTCGATCAGGCTTACAAAATGGGAATAAGTTAAAGACGTATAAAACTTGTATGCAGATTTCTTTTTTTCAATGTTTTTGTCCCTAAATCTCTTGCATCAGAACGGCACGCTGCGCATCATCGACAGGAAGAAGCACATCTTTAAGCTGGCCCAGGGAGAGTACGTCGCTCCAGAGAAGATAGAGAACATCTACCTGCGTTCGGTTCCTGTGCTTCAGGTTTTTGTGCATGGAGACAGTTTACAGGTAAGCAAAAAAAATAAAAAATATGCGACCGTTTCCAATCTGCATGTAAAGCGTTATAAAGGGTGAGTTTGAAATATTTGACCTTGTGTTTCTTTTCATTTCTGCAGTCCTATGTTGTAGGCATAGTTGTGCCAGATCGAGAGGTCTTTGTTGAATGGGCCAAGGAGAGGGGCTTTGAGGGGTCCTACCAGGAGCTGTGCCAGAACCCTGTACGCCACATTCATCTAATTCCAATGTTCTTATCTTATAACCTGGCAAAAAAAACCTTTTTTTTTTTTTTTTGTTTTTTGCCGACAGGATGTAAAAAATGCGGTATTAGAAGACATCAGGGCATTGGGGAAGGAGGCCGGACTAAAGTCCTTTGAACAGGTGAGACGGTTGCTACATCAGAATAAATTAAACGGCTGTGACGTACATCATAGTGGCTTGACTTTTCTTTTATCCTCAGGTGAGGGATATCTATCTACATCCGGACACGTTCAGCATCGCTAACGGCCTTCTTACGCCCACCCTAAAGAGCAGGCGCGCCGACATCCGCAGAGTGTTTCAAGAGCAGCTGGCGAACATGTACAAGACTCCACATTAACTCCAGAACAGCTTAGGATCGGCAAACTGAGATTCTGTCAGTGGCGCCTAAAGAACGTTAGCGTTGATGTTTTAACTCCACTTTGATCACATTGTATTCAGATGGCTTGTCGTTAACCATTTCTGGTCAATCCATCCATGCATTAGTCCAAAATCCTCCTTCATGATCTCACTGTCGTCTCTAATTCGTCCACATAGTTGGTTGGAGATGTTAAGGGGAAAAGTTGTTATTTGTAGATAGAATTAGAAACGGTTTGACCTTCAGAAATAGTTTTATTTTTCATTCACAATGTACTTCTTTCCAGAAGATTTCTAAGAAGCTAAGTGTACCTGGGGCATTTGCTCATTAAAGGTAAATTACCTGTAGGTTTCTGCTGTACAGTGGTTGAGGACTCAAGTGAGCATGGCGCACATTACTAAACAAAGTATTCATACCCATTGAATACTTATCTTTTTTACAACCATAATGTAATTTATTGGGATTTTTATGTAACAAAGCTATGAATTACACACTTCTTAAATATTTACATTCTATACTTTTTCAGAAAGTTCAGTTTTTTTTTTGTCTATTTTGACATTTAAACACAAACAGTTGAGTGTTCATCACTGTTTCCACCTCAAATATAATTTGCAACAAATTCATTTTGAGAACCTGAAGTTTTAATGGAGCAAATCAGAACTAATTATGAATCGATCTTTAAAAAAAAATGTTTTAAAAAGAAATATGCATCTTTATCCTTTAAAAGTTATCCAACAACAAAAATTGTTTTTTTTTTTTTAAACCTATTCAGCCTTGGAAGAATATATAAATAAACTTCAATGTATTTTCACAGCTGTTCCAAGATTACGTGGGGACCTTGAAAGAGGTGCAGAACTGTGAGGTGAAAGGAAAAACGATGCATGGTTTTCTTTTTTCAAATAGAAAGCTGAAAACTGGCGTTTTTTGTTCACCTTCCTCCGTATCAATAGTTTGTCTCCATTAACTTTGCATTTGAAGTTGGACATTTTTGCCTGTTTTTCTTTGAAAACTCCATGAGGCTGAACTGAGTGTAAACATCATTTTTTTTTAAATCTCTCATAAAAGATCCTGGATCAAATGTGGGTCTGGACTTTAACTAGGCCATTCAAACAGTTAAATCTACTTTGATCTGTTCAGTCTACTGCTCTGGTGGCAGACTAATTTCCTTCCTTTCCCATCATAAACTGATGAAAAGCATTCACACAGCATGCTGCTGCCACAGCTATGTTCCTGATGGTGTGTTATGGGTGATCAGATTTGGAGTTTTCCTCTGAATCACCTAAAATAAGGGATTTTTTTTCTCTTAAGTTTTAATTATGCCACCTTTTTTTATTGCATTAGAATTTAAAGGTGTTAGAGGCAGAATACATATGCAAACTTTAGTGCTTAATAAAGCAGCTAAAACCGAATCTTTTAGTGTTCAACAAAGGAACTATTTAATGTTTTTCTATCACAGAAAACTCAATAAAATGTTAATTTGTGGCTGTAATGACTTGTTTAAGGGACATAGATTCTTGTTTAATGCTTTTTTTCCTGCTCATTGGTCACACCTTTGACTAAGATATTTGAAGCTAAACTTATCAGGATAAATCATTTCAATCTGCAATGATTTATTAGAAATAAATGATAAACTGTTAAACCTGTGCAGTTTTTTTTTTTAGTTCAGTCTTGTAGAGAAGTGAGAAAGCAGATGGTGTTCCTCTTAAAGTTGATTTACTTCATTAAGGTCACAACATTTGACAAAGTAATGCAATAAAATAACCAATGACAAAGAATCCCCTTAGTTGTGTTAAAAATAAAATATTATGACATAATTTAACAGCTGATTAAGAAAAGCACCTTCATTTCTAAAGTTATTTCTGTGCAACACAACCCGCCTGCATTTCAAACAACTCGAAGATATAAAAAAAAAATAGAACAAATCAACTTAAGATACAAAGAAAAGAAAAAAAAAAGCCACATTTGAAAAGTCAATGTGTGCACATAACTGTAGAGTTTAGCTTTCATACGGAGGCTCATCCCAATCGAGTGAAAACAAAGCAGTACGACTCCATCCAAAATTATAGGAGGCCAGAAACCAAAACTGGCTTCCAACCCTGGTGTTGAGGGTGAAGAGAAGGGACTTTCTAGCATGCCAACAATGTGTGAGGCTCCTCGCTAACACATACTCTCACCAACAATAGAACAAAGGATGGGTGCTGTGAACAAAAGGAAAGTGGGTGCTGTGATCAGGAATTCCCACTAGAGGGAGTACAAGTTTTCTTTTTCTTGGCTGAGACTGAACGTCTCCCCAGTCTGAGTGGATAAAAGACCTTTCAATACCTCAATACAGACATAGGCTCACCTTATATAATCTAAAGTCAGGACAGAGCGGACGCATTAAACCTTGGTGATGTGAAAGAGGTTTAAAGCCTGAGGAAATGTCGTCACACATGATGGCACAGAACTTCAATATGACAACAATATGAAGAACTCCTTAACCGGACATCAGCTCTGTTTATATTAATCTTGCTGAGTTACACAATTATTTAGACTTTTAGTAACATGGATGAAAATATTCAGTTTAAATCTAACCTTATAAAACAAAATATCTCTAAAATAATGGCGTTTAATTAGCTCTACTAAAACCTGATTCTGCTACAAGAAAAAACATGGTGAAAAAATATTGGCTTATAAAGTCGCTGATGGCTTAGTTAGTGTGGCATTGAGCTGCTCCGAATTACAATGTCTTTGCACGGAGAGAAAAACAAAAAGTCACTAGGATGTAGTGCAAAACATGTGGGGCTGCAATTAAAGAAACTGCCGATCATTTTAAGGCCATTGCTGTCCGTCTGAACTCCAGAGCAGCTCGGAGAGAGAAATCCATTCAGAGAGGCATGAAAAGAGCACGTCCCTATCCTCTGCTTTCCCGCCTCAGTCGTCGGCGACAATTGACAGAGAGCGCAACTCGCCGAGCTTGGCCTCCGTCTCCCTCTGCCTCTGCTCATCAGTCAGCCCGGCTTGGTCGATCTGGTCCGTTAATTCGCTGAAGATCGTGTACATTTCAGAGAAGTAGACCACCTTAGGGGCAGAAAACAAACAAGGAAACAGGGTGACGTAGCGGGAAGAATATAGTCCTATCATTCCTCTAAAAGAAACATGTTAAGGGGTCAATCCACAGACCTTTGAGCGAAAATCACAGTCTAATGATGCTTAAGCTCACATCTTAAGCTGCTAGTCTCATACGTCTTCTCCTAATGAGGAGTGATTGGAAAAGAGGGAGCCTGTAGAAATTAAACATCCCACAGAGCCCCCCAAACCCAGCACTTGAGTGGATAGTGACCCTGCTTTTCTCTCTCAATCTGAACGAGAGATAGAGTGTTCACTGAAAGCTTTCTTGACACTTCCCACCCCTGCTTCTTCCCCTTAGTGCATGAGTCAGGTTCCCTAGAGAGCTGCTTTGATGATTAATAGACTTTAATCACATTACAGGACTCCAAGAAGAGTAGGCAGAGTATAAAAGTACTGGGAAATGAAACCCCCTTGAAACCCACAAGCATAGCTCAATATTTATTCAAACAGCAATGCAAACAATGCCACGCTCTTGAGGGGACGTGTAAGGCGTCTGTGAGACAACATATATTTTCCACTGCAGGAGGAAATAACAGGACCAACCAAGATAACAAACGAGAAAAGATTTACTTACTGAATCGAATTATTTGTTGACTCAGAACTTTGTCAGAAGTATAATAATGATTTCAGGCCAAAAGGAATAATGTCAGGTCTCTAAACCACTTTACACCGGCTCTTTGAGGTGCTCAGTCTGAAAGACATTGCCTGTTTACACCAATACGTGCCACCTAAACCACATGAGTGGGCTCTAAGTATTGGGTTTCTGCTGTTTGTAGGGGGAAAACGGATACACTTTTTACCCAAAAAGGGACTTGTTGAAAGGGCCGTCGGAAATGTCCATATGAACGGTGATGATAATGTACACCAGATCACTGTGCCCTCTGTGCCCAAAGCCACTATTACAATTACTCAGGTCACTACTGGGAGTCAGCTCAGCCACACACACAACTGTGGCTGCTTAGAGACATTACCTTGTTTGCTAGAAAGCAAAACTTTAGTATCAGAAATTTGCCAGAGAATCTACAAACCTAATGAAATGGTTTAGGGCAGTTTTATAGTTTGTGTGAAACATAAAAAAATGTGTCATGAATTAGTCTCCAAGCCATAATAAAGATCCAGACCTTTCAAATTGGGATTGTTTTGTTTGTGACTCTGTTGGTTCCCTGATTGTACCACAGGATGCAGAGTTTATAACATATAGCCAAGATAAGGCTAGATAATAATAAAATATCTTTTATTGTCATTTTATATTCATCTCAATAATAAACACAAAATATTGTCATAGACGTTTTGGTCCATATCTCCCGTCTCTAATCTCAAAGTAGCTTTTTGTTTAAGCTGGTAGCTCATCCTAAACTCTTTATGCTCCGGATTCTGGTTTTGTTTAACTCATTGGTTTTATTTAAAACAACAAAAGGTATAAAAGTGCAATAAGAACATTATTTAAAAACAATTCCTTAATTTAACAGCATTTTTAAATAACTTCCAGCATCAAACCCAAAATAACCAAATAAAGGTTTGTAGGTAACTAAGAGAAATTGAAACTTTTATGTTGTATTTATATTGCAGGATGAAGCTTATATTTTTTTATTTATCAAATGCATCAAAGCTAAAAACTTCCTTAACCTTTGGTCTCTAAATGCATCAGCCAGCAGCATTTACTCTGCAGCACCGAGTTAAATAAAAATCAAACTAAAGTCAGGGATATTATCTGTTCAGTGTGATTAGGATAGTCCCTTTATCTGAAAGGACAAGGAGGAAGAGGAGGGCATGGCTCTAGATCAGCTCTACTTATCTTCTACTTGTGCTGAAATGTTAAGGTGAAAACACTACAGAACTAGTTTCAATATCATATTCTTTAAATATTGCCCATTTTACTTACTTATATATATAATTTTCTTCTCTTAAATTTGCACGTTTAAAGTGCATCATCAAACTCCTAATTGTCAATAAGTCTTAGATAATCTAATTTCCTAATTGGGTGTGTGCCAGTGACTGTCCCAGAGAGGAAATGACATGGGCCAAACAGGTCTGTGTCAGGAGGGGGGGAAGGGGGACGTGATGGCGCTAACTTCAGACACTCAGCTGCTCCAAGACAAACTCCAGGTTGGAGGAAGGCCTGCAGGACAGCAGCGGAGCCAGACAGATGAGGCCTTCCTCAAAGCAGCGTGGGCCGTTACTGGGGGTTAATCACATTAGGACCGCAGAGAGGGAGACAGACTGCCTGAGTTAAACACACCCTTCATCAGACACTTTATCCACTGTTAACAGCTCACTGCTGGAAGGGTGTGTCTGCAGCTGCGAGAACCTCTGTGGGTCTGCGTTTCTGGTGGAGTTTACTAACCTGCGCCCGGATGAGAGCCTCAAAGCTGGGTTGGAAGTAGTCGATGCGACTCTGGTAGAATTTGGGCATCTCATCCAGAAGCTGCTTGTTCTTGGCCTCAAAGTCTTCCCTGACTGGTCGCAGCTCCTCTTTCGCCTGAAAAGTAACAGAAAGACCAACAGGTCACACGTGGCCTGTCCTAACTACAGAGAACACAAAGGGTTCCTGCACCTTCTTCAAAGCCTCAATTCCTCACTGTTTGAAGTCTTTTCTTATATTTATTTAAATTAAAATACAAGCTCTCACTATAAATGAAAGTAACACCTGAAAAAATACACACTTTGAAAGCTTGGTGCATGGATGAATGAAGGAATCACTTTCCAGAGTTTTCCAGAATGTGTCTGAGCCCTTTATAATAAAACCACAATAAATGTACGTTATTTACTAATCCAAGAAAATAGCTCCAGGTTAGGAGATAAAACACACATTCCCACTGACATAGGTTGGTTTTGTGTAAATCCATTACCTGAGCCACCACCAGTGATGTTTTTCTTATTGTTATGAAATATATTTGCCTAATTCCCACGGAGATGCGGTGCAAAAAAGGCTGTAATCACGACCACAGTGAGGAGGAGTGGGTAATGTGGGCCGACTTGGCTGTGAGTGGACTCCAGCACCACTGATCTCTGTGTGAATGTATTAGTGGGTAGTCTGCTGTAGGCATGGAGTTATGGAACGCACAATGAATAATTGTGAGAGGGTGAGAATTTTTATTAAGGGGGACAGGGGGGAGTCGCAAAACCAAACAGTGACATATTGTTTATGTGCCGCCTTACGACAGGTAGCCCTCGCCCTGTTTCATTTTGCCGCAGATGTCTGCTGAAATGGCCCACAAACGCTGCGGTGGGATCATTTCTTTAAGTGTGCAGGGATTCAAAGGGCAGGGAAGTTGGGCCTCTTCTAGGCTTTGTTCCCCTGACAGAGCTTTTCTCTGAGTGTGTGGGTGGCTCACCATGTGAGGATGTGTTAGAGGCAACAACATAGGCAGCACTGCAACATTATCTGTGAATGTGCACGCTTCTGTAGTGGCCTCGCGCTGCGTGTATGTGTGTCTACAATTCTCAATTATGCCTGTAGATGTGCAGCAGGGATTTTTTTTTTGAAAAGGCATAACTTGAGAGAGCCTGCCAGCTTGCGTGGGTGAAGGAGTGCACATGTACTGTATGCATGTGCTAAACTACTTTATTCATATCCAGTCAGCATTTGTGTCTTTTTACACTACTGATGCTCCGTTCTCAGGACACATAATAAACAAAAGCAGGTGAACCCTCCCCTCGCTTAGGTTAGAGCGAGAATTTTAAAGGACCAAGGCGTGCATTGATGCAAAACCTACAGTACCTGACATAGTTTGACCATAACCGGCCCGGTTTTTTCCTTCTCTTCATACTTCTCCACTTTAGATTGCAAGCGCTTGTAGTCCTGCAGAGCCTGTTCACGGCGCTTTACTGCCATATTGAGGCTTGGGAAGACACCGCCGTACCTGAAACAAATCAGCAAACAGACGCATAACGCAACCAGACAAAATAATAAGAATAAAATTCAGAGACTAAGTTAGGAGAAAAAGTAACTGATCTTACTGAAAAAGACAAAACACTGCCTCATAAAAGCTGTGATGATTTAATAAAATGGCTCTACTCAACATCTTCCTGTAGATGTACTCTCCATCCCCCAGAGGACGGCTCTGCATTAAGCTTCCTCATCTATTATCTAATTACTATAGTTCAGGATGGCATGAAACAATTCATTTTATGACAATTATCATATTTCAAATGAAAATACATTCTTGCAACAAGAATCCTGGTCTTGAGCGCTAAAAATAGGGGAAAAAATTCATCTGTAACTTAGCAACAGGAGTCTGAGCTTCATCCTGGGACTTGTTGCACTGGTTTTGTGGCTGATTTGAACGGGAACAGGAACAGTTTGAACAAATGTGTACATATTAATCCTCGAAAACATTTATGGAAAAAAAAGGTCGACTTGGAATACTTTTTGGCTATTTTCTTTAGTTTGGAGGATAAGAACGAGCTTGATCTTGTTATAAGTGACGTCAAAGTGTAAAACAGATGAAAAGTTTCAGATTACAGTTTCTTTATGGCTATACTTAAACAGAAAGCAGTGAAAACTGTTTTCAAAAGCAGGCTGGAGGATTACTCGTGCAGGTGCTGACTACACATGAGTCACAAGCAAAAACAGTCATAATGAAAATTTCAGATTAACCTATTCTGAATGAATCATTTGAAGCATTTCATCAGCTGTGTAGGCACACTACTACAACCACTTTTTCTAATGTGAGCCATTAGCTTTAGCGTTATTCGCTAGAAAGTGTGTGAGCTCCATAATTTACGTCGCCCTCCATGCCAATCTTTGCCCTTTTACGTGCAGCAGATAAGTGAACCACTGAGACCCTGCAGAGGGATTGTGAAATCCTAGATTAGAGCTCTGTCTGGTGCTGCGCCTTAACAGAGGATGAATGGTTAGAAGGGGGAGGCGCTGAGGATCTCTTTGGGACAAGCAGGGATTGTTTCCGACAGGAAGTTAAGCAAGGAGTGCTCTAGTAGTGTTTGAGTGACATCACGCAGCTCAGCCCAGCCCCACGGCCCACGCTCTACCGCTATTTATAAAATCCCACTACGGCCCAGTGTATGGTAGGGGTGGATGCCGATCCTCAAGTCTACTATCTGCTCCAGCGTACACACACTTCAAGTGCCAGGGGATTATGTAACTGGCCTCAAGACATGAGAGCTTTCCAACATGACAACACAGCAAACCAGCTTCTCCATGACACAAAGGCTAATGGAATATTCCCCTGGCACAGCTCACCTGGTACCACTTCAGGTGATAAACACACTGATGCTCCCAACCAGGGACGGGACAGTGCTGCTGTCAGGAAACCCAAACTTCATCTAACCGTTGTGATCATAAAGCAGGAGAAATAAAAGCATCATTCTCAAACATTTTGATCATTGTTTTGTTTTTTTATCTAAGATGCTTATATGTCTCTTTTAGGATTTTTTTTTTCAGGTCTAGAAAAGATGCATGTTGTAATTAATTCAAACCGCATTAAAAATATTTATTTTAGTTTTTTTTTATTTTATTAATGAATAGTCTTATTTCTGTTTATTTCTATGATTATTGCTCACAGGTAAAAATGCCCCACAGCGTACTTCTGAGAAAAGTGTAATAATAATGAATGAGACCAACAGAAAAGGGCTTTTAAAACAGAGATGTTATGAAAGGCCAACGCAGTCATTGGGGAAGACTGCTAGCTTGATGGCTATCCAGCAGATAGTGATCAGACAAAAGATCATTGCTACAGAAACATCCGTCTGCAGAGACGTGCATTTAAGTAAAACAGGGATAGATGCAGCTTTTAGAAGGAAGAAACAGAGAGATACTACAAAGAAACACTAAACGCGTTACCCTTGCTGTAATAAATCTATACACGAGTTTAACTTTAATTAAGCCGCTGAAATAGGTTTTCAATCATCTTCCAGGAAACAATTTGTAATTTTTAATTATCCTATAAACTTCAAAAATAATTCCTCAACCATAAAACAAGCAGATTTGACATGAAAGGTAAAACATTTCCCTAGATCTTCTGGTCTTGGCTGAGCCACTACTTGTCAACCAGGGAAGGTCTGTGTCGCATTCCTTCTGAAGAACTGGATGTGGCTTGAGGGCCGAGGGCACGCCACGATGCGTGTTACAGGCCAGGCTGTGGTGAACGGGCTGAATGGAAATAGCTTATAGACTGGAGTGTGTTTATGAGCAGCTGCCAATCCACAGGCAGGCCAGTCCGAACAGTCAGCCAAGCCCAAGTCTGGTCTAGACTCCCTCAGTCTGGGAGGCTGAGTGTCCCTGCTGACTGTCACCATCATATAACTTTCCTGTTGAAAAAAAGAGATCTGCTAAAATAAGGGAAAGGGATTTTTTTGTTTGGAAGTTGTTGTCTAACTGTCACAGGTTACAACAGGATATGAGAATGTTGGCAGCAACTAACTCTGGCAGTCAGGAACGGTGCACGTGCAGGATTTGGTTTACAATCCAAAAAGGTGTTTTTGGTTTTGCTCTGCTTTAAAGTTTTTAATTACTTCTATGAAACATATGCCAGCATTAAAGAATCACATTTCATTTTAAGAAAGAAAGACAAGAAACTATTACAAAAAGTGAACAAATTCATAGTTTGAATAAAAAGTTCCTTATTTATACAAACTTATGGGGAGAAAGCACATAGTTTACCATATCAATGTGAAAGAAAGACTGATTTCATAAAGATTCAACAAGTCCAGCCAGGATTCAATCTCTGCCTCGCAAACATCAGGCTGGGGCCAAATGGTCCCTTTGGCTTTGGCCCTTAGACCCTCATCAGGAGCGCTCTTCCTCTGATAGAGAGGGGTGGTGGAAAGGCCAAAGGTCTCAAAACAGGCCTGACTTTGGTCTCGCCCAAAACAACAACGGAGCACAAGGGCTACGTTGGGCCCTAGATAACACAAATGCCTCCATGCCCACGCACTCCCCTCCCCCCATATAAACACAGTGATGTCACTCAGTGACCCTACTGAGAGGAAGAAACTCACAAGCTGGTTTAAATGAAAGAAACAAGATGCTGGGGGTGGAGGGGGGCTGTTTTTCGATTTGTTTTCAGTGCACTTTACCAGACTGAAGGATAAAGGAGGGATGCCAGAAGCCCAAATAGCAGTTAGGGAAGGACAATTATACACAGACACACACACACATGCAAAATCAAGAGAGTCTCCCATTAATATTACAATCTTCTTTTCAAATTTTTGCGAATTGTATTTAGAATGCCACAAGATCACAAGCAAAAATATTCAGAGACAAGTAAACAAAAAATTAATGAAGCACTAATGGAATCCTAATGGAAGCTCTAACGCACAACAGGGTTTGGGTCTCAGCTTTTCCATGGATAAGACCATTATAAATTAATGACTAGAAATGCTGTCTTTTAGGGAGGGTAAAAACTGAAACGGGGAGGTCAGCTCAGCTTGGCACTGAAATTAAAACTTGCTTCTACTGCTCTATTTTAGAGTGGCGTTAGAGCACAAGTTGCTCAGCACCCCCTCCCTCTTAAATCTGGGCTGCTGTCTGTGTGCTTGTGTGAGAGTGTGTGCTGTCCTGAGACACTTCTCCTCCTCAACCAATCCACGGCTCTGGGCCCAGGAAGCTGGGCCCGTGCCATATTCTGAGCCTACCCACACGTCCGCCTGCCGCCCACCAGGAAGAGGAAATTAGAACCATTCCATCCTGTCGCTGCTCCGCCACCGGAGCACATAAGGGAGAGAGGGATAAACGTACACTGACCTAACCAGGTCATGTTTTCACAGCACATTCACTCCATATAGGTGGGCTTTTTTCCTGAAATGACAGCTTTATGGGGGGGAAAAGGTGAACAGAAAATTGCTGTAGAAACTTTGCTTATGTCCTCTTAGCACATGTGTAATATTATGGGAGGAGCTAACAGGAGGAAGCAATGCCTTAACTAGCAGTCCGGAAGTTGGGTGGGATAGCCCAGCCACTCCTTTCAGTAACTTTTCATTGCATTCTTCTGTGCATGTGTGTGCGTGCACATGTGTAAAAGTAAGAAGAGGGAGGTTTTAGAAATGGAATAGTACTCACAGCATCTTGAATGGGGGCGAATATTAGGAAATAAACTTTCCTCCAGACACGTACTAACCACAGCAGTTCCACTCATTCCCCAGCTCGTTTTTTTACAATCTGTTTTCCTAGACTGAAGAGCTTCCTATGCAACCTTATAACAGCATTGCTTTCTATCCTGGAATAATGAGGCAAGGTCACACAATGAAAATGTTTATGGAGCTTGACTTAAATGAACCAGAATGGTAAATGAGCTTGTAACCTACGAGAAAGAAAGCCACAAAATGAAACCTGACAACCAAAATAACACTTTGCTAAAACTTTTTTTTAAAAGACACATTTTAAAACAATTTTCTGTTTGAATCGTCGACTATAAGAAAACAGCTTATATCATTTCGCCAAAAAGAACGAACAGGAAATGAAAAGAAACCCTTACTTTTTTAGAGGGTCTATGACAGTCTTCTGAATCTGGTTAACCTGTAATCAAAAAGGACATTGTTAACATACCCAATAAACGTTACAGTAAAATGTGAAAAAAGGGCTTGTCATCATCAACATTAATTACATTAGAGGTGGGTTTCTAATAAATTATATACAAAACTTGTGACTCATATTTATTGATATTTAAAGGAGTGTTTGCAAAAGTTTGATGGATGGACAATCAAGATGCATGAAGAAATTAATCCCAGAAAGAAAAATAGTTCCCTGATTTAATAAGAAACTGAACTAAAGTCAGACCCAAACAGCTTCCACATCGTTTCCTAATTAGGTGCAAAGCAACAGTGCAAAATAAACAGTAATAATTGTGTAAAGCTCACCATGAGCACAAAAAAAGGGGGAAAAAAAATGGGAGGAGGGACGGCAAAGAAACTTTCATGACGTCGACTCCCTTATTGTACACAAGCCCCGAGGAGAAATCCCTGAATATTCATTGAGTCTGTGATACAAAAGGATGGATCTGTCAGGGGACGGACATGAAAGCAAAGCCCAACTGACTTGAAATCCTGTGCATGGTGGGCTGCCTTACAAGATGAAAGTTCTTAACAAACAAACATTTTAACAATAACAGTTTATATTTTCAAGCTTTCTCCTTCTGGTTGTCAAAACCAACAGCGGGAGGGAAGGAGGGGGTCGGGGGGTGTTAAATGGAAGTAAACGAACAACACATTATAGGGCCTCCAAGCTGAAGTCTCATCAACAGAAGTTAGAGCACAATTAATGAAGTTTTAGCATCATTTAAATTGCAGATATAAACCTATAAGAAAAGCAAGCGGCATGGAGCAGTGCCAGCAAGGAAGTGGGCTCGAGTGACGAGTATGCTGGTAAGTGTAAAGAGGGATTTAAAGGGAGGTATGTGAAATGACAGCGGCATGAGAACAATGAGCTGCTGCAGTAATCATATGTTCGCTTTCCATTGGAAGGACAGTCAATCAAACAGCAGAAGCTCAGAGCTGTGCTTTGTAAAAGTGCCCCGACCATCTCTGAGAAAACACAACACTCACTGCTTCACACAGACACATTTCCAAGTACAAAATGGATGATAGTGGTTTGAGGGAAAACAGAGAGCCAATAACAAATAAGTACATGGGAATTCACATTTTCTTTGTTTTACATATTCACATCAACACCCCTCCCCTCCTCGACTGGAGCTACGATGCTGCTTCTAAGGTGAGAACATGCAGTAAGGAGAGAGAAATAACAGCAGATTTGCTTAAGCATGCTGATGCCCTCTACCCTCTGCCCCTTCCCACAGTGAGGGGGGGAGCAATTCCTCTGAGACCCCACAAAGCCTGAGGCTTGATGCTCAAGCAGCAGTCTCCATCAGTGAGTCACGGGGCAGAGGCCATCCCGGCACACAGGCCTCCCAAAAATACACACAGATCGCTGAGGAAATCAATATCCCTCCAAACGGAGCATCCTCCACTGCGCTGCCGCCATCTACGCTGGGGCTCGGCTTCGGTAGCAGTGCGCCGCCGGGGCTGAGCGCCCTTCTCAGCCCCAGAAATAAACACACAGACCTGGGCCACTGCTGCCTTCATTATCCCTGCACGTTTTATCTGCTGGCTTTCTCACTCGCGGGCCCTGCGGCGGAACATCTCGTCTCAACTCAGAGAAGAGCAAAGGGTGGATGCTTTTGTGTCTGTTTTGCTTGAGCAACAAGGTTTGCTGTTTGTGCCGTCAGAATCCACCGCCAGCTTGAAGGGAGAAGTCAGAGTGGTGTTCTGGAGAGCTGCGCTGGATTAGAAACACCTTGCAAACCTAGAGGTGGTGCACACTCTGGCTGACCAAAGAAGTTCTCACAATCGCCGTTTTGCCTTTAGCTCAGTTCCAGCCGCTATGCAAAAGAGTAGACAAGCAGCTCGGGTCCAAATCTGGAACACAACCCTGATATACGGTATGGATTTTTCACTTGTTTAGACTCAAAGAGCATTTGGACAATAATACCACTCTACTGTCAAAATAACTCATTGATGCTGAAAATATTTCCAGTTGCTTGTTAAAATAAAACAAATAAAAATAATGTACTACAGTTTTTTGCCCGTGTTTCCATCTTTATTTAATAATAAAAAAATAATAATAAAATGACACTGTACTAGAAAAATAAAACATGTTTTATAAACATAAAGGCTGCAGTAAAATTGGAAGCGGCGAGTAAGAGTTTTGTAAAAGACTGATTTAGTAAAGTTGAAGCAGAAAAGATGGGGACACCCTCAGAACAGTACCCACTCACATGTGTCCACACTTACTTTCCACATGTTTTACATTTGGAAAAAACACAACAGAAACTGTAAAACTAAAGTCAAACTAAGGTTATATAACATTACTCAGCATGCTTTGTGATGCAATTCCAGAGTTTCTGCATGTTTCACTTTAAAAACATTAAAAAGTTTAAATGTTCTTTTTTTTTTAACATTTATAACCAGTTTAACCTGGTTATAATTAGTCAGTTGGTTGATAGCTTTATACCTAACTTAAGTAATATCCTTTATCATATTTATACAAGTTCTAGATCACTTTGTTAATAACTAAAAATGAACAATGCTAGTATCAGATAACATAAAAACATTTAATGGGATAACAATATGAGAGCCGTGCTGTCTTATTGTTAAGAAATAATGAGTGAAGAAACAAACATTTAAAGACTATAAAGGACTCGGAGCATTTAAGACTTGAACTGATCCCACTAGTGCCTCACTCTGCTAGTTTTCCATCTGTTACACAACTGCTTTCAACATTTCATAATGTTTGGTAAATTCGCGAAAAACTGGTTCTTTTTGGATCAGGTACGTCAAAAACTAAGATGGTTTCATATGTTTTACGATCCACACTGAGCTGATGGAGCGTTTAGCAGTTTCTGCTTTCAAAGATGTGCCAATATTCTGGCTTTCAGACTGGAAATTTTAAGCATTATTTCTTATCTTTATGTTCTACCTTATCTTATCCTAACTACTGTAATTTATTGACTTTTATGAATCAGTTCCACTCTGAGATTTATCTAATCAACTATTAAGTGATCGTATTGTTTAAATTAGGTACTCCTTTTTCATGCTGTTTCAAACATTTGTTGTACAGCAGCTGTTTGTTTGTTTAAAGAGCTATAAGAGAAACTGATGTTGAAGTTTTTAAGGCCTGAAATTAAAATAATTTAACTGATACTTTTTAAAATTCTAACTGCCAAAAAATATACATAAAATAAAAAAATAAAAGTCTCCAAAAATATATTATCAAAAAGCATACATGTACCTTACCAGGTAACATCTGGGTGTCTTTTAATATAATGTGATGGTTTTTAGCAAGAATTAAAGTATCCATCATTTCATTTTCTCCTTGCAGTGTGAGCTAATTCTGGTTGACAGTAAAATATGGAAACAAAAGGAAATGTTTTAAGATAAATGTGAAAAGCCTCGAAGACCTTCTGGCTGGGCAATGAGTCAAGAAACAAAGCTTTAAAAAAAAAAAAAAGGTATTCAGGTACTGTATACCTTTCCCTGATCTGATCTCCCTTGTATTGTTTGCTGTTTAAGTGCCTATCCTTCAGAGAGAAGTGCCTTAAGGATGCACACATGCACTGCTGCAATGATTCACATTAGAACTACCCATGGCAATGAATGTAATCACAAACTGGAGAACACCAGGCAAATATACAGAAGGGGTCAGCAGAAATAACAGAGTGGAAGGGCAACCACCGGTACATGGTCTATATGGTGGGTAGCCATAGGGGTGCTATTGAAAACATTAAAGAATTATTTTTTTCTGATTCGCAAATGTTTTAAACACAGGAATATAAATTTATTGTTTTAAGGACAGGTCTTAAATATTTGTGTAAATCAGTGAAAAAAAAGGAGAAAACACTGTCAGATTCATTACAAACTGAAAGACGTAATTCTAGCAAATTTGGATTTCCCTGTAAACAGTTATGAGTTAACGCAAATTAAAACTTATGTGCTGTCATTGCCAGACAAAAAAAACTACAGTAGCTGTGGGTAAAAGCAATAAAATGAGGGGAGTGGAAAGAAACAATCAAACACGCTTTTCTTACCAGGTAGATTAAAGTAAATAAAATATTGGTACGGATTATGGTTGGTTAAGTAAAAGTTACTCCCCCAGCTGTGTAAGAGCAGTTTGCTATCAAGCTATAGCAGTTTCTTCTGTTTACAATGACCCAGGGCAGCTACATGGTTGTTTTCTGGCCTTTGGCACAGCTAGGTAGAACTTCAGATCGCCCTCTGTTTTTCAGTTAGCAACGTGTAGATGCCCCGCCCCGTGTGTTCAGGTTGACCGATCTGGTCCTTTAAAGTTAATGCTTTGAAATAAATATCTTGGCCCCAGAAATTAAATAATATGTGCTGAAACAATTAATCGTATTAATCATGATTAATTGATTATAGTTAACTAGAGTATAGAGACTCTAAAACATGTGTTTAGTTAACAGACCAACCTTTTGCTGTCTGATTATTCATTCATTAATCAAACAAACAAACAAACAAACAAAAAAAAAAATCAACAAATGAATGGATTAGCAAAATACTCATTAGTTGCAGCCGGGTAAATAGCCTCACATATCCAGATAAAATTGGCTTTTCTTCAGCTGTTTTCTTTCCCCCCTGTTTCTTCAGGGAAAGCTAACATAACTTGCTAGAGACCGTTGTTAAAGTGATCGGCAAGATTCTTTCTGCTTCAAACTATGCTGCACCCAAAGAAGTACATCACAATGTTTAACAACGAAAAATGGGACTTTAGAAAACCAGTATCAGCTGTAATATGTAGCATTTTTTCTTTTCAGTCACACCTGCAAGAAAACAGTTTTGAGACAGTTTTTGTCTAGATTGAGCACCTCCAGTAAGTCACAAACACACCAGTTTAAGAACTTATAAAGAAAAATGCCACAGCTGCTTTAAAAAAAAAAACAACAGAACAACAAAAAAAAGTTTTTAGTCCACAAGTTGCTCAGTATCACACATAAAGAAAACAATCAAATTTAACAGAATGTCCCATTTTCTCTTTTGTATATCTAACAAAAACACAACACTGATAACCATTATTTTAATAGTGATTTCCAAGACTGCAGAAAGAAAAAACATTTTTAGGTGTAACACTGATTCTGACCTTTTCCTGGTTGAACGCATCCATCCTTTTCATGGCCGTGTCTAACGCAGTCATGGACTCCAGGAAGGCCTGGTCCTGCTCACACAGTGGGTTGCTCAGCAGATCTGCGGAGATCTTCACTGCTGCTTTAGACATGGCTGACAGCCACACACACACATACACACACAAGACAGAGAACACTGTTAAAACATCATCTAATAAGGGTGTAAAAAAGGCTTTCAGCATTTTTAGTATATGCATCCCTTATGTAGGAGGGTATCTAAAGGCTTCAGAGAAAGCAAAAGAAAGATGGCAACAATGCAACCCCCCCTCAATTGTAAAATTCATAGAGGTTGGCAGAGCTGCTTGGCTTTTTGAATTTTCACCAGTACAACAAGAATCCCTGCCGTGGTTCCTCACAGCAACATCTACGGTTAATCTGCACACATGGCACTTTGTTCAGACACAGAGCACATTTCAGATTAAGGCGTCTCTTAAAGTCTTTCTTTTCCTACCAAAGAGGCTCTGGTGCTAAACCAGAGCTGGTTAGCCAGTTCTTTAGTGGTTATATAAAAGAACCAGTTTGATTTTCCAAAGCCAAAGAAACCAGCATGGAGCCAAATTACAGCATCGCTGGAAAAGTCTCTTAGACTAAAGGTTTGATCCTCCCACTGTTAGATTTTAAATTTTTGAAGAAAATATTAGTGTGAGGGAACAGTTTACGGAATAAATCCGATATCACACAGCTGCTCTGATTTCACAGTTTTAATGATTACTGCTTTATAGAACATGCAGTCCCATTTATGACTACCTCTTAAACCAAGCAGACCGTTCTATGTTTTGACACATTTTACCCATCATCCTTTCTGTCTATATTAGAATACCAGTGTTAAAGAAGTCAGGTTAAATTTATGTGCTTAGATTTATTGGAAAGAAAAGTTATCTACTGCCAACTCATTTTAGGAAAGCTTTAGACACCTTTGTGTTGTTTTGTATTTTTTTCCTCATCCAAAATGAAACAGTTACACCACAAACTGAGGGGGTAAACATGACACCTGCGACATTTTTATTACTTGTCAGCCTGATTGATTCGTGCTTATAAAAGCATGTCTTCCCTCTGGCTAAAACGTTATTGCATTACTTAGATACAACTATTTTAGAGGTGGTGCTTGCGAAAGTGCAAGTACAAAGTAGTTTGGTACTGAAACTGGTTTGGTAGCAAGCCCCCGCTGTCACGATAAGCACGTACTGCAGAGACGTGACTAGGTGAAAGGAAAACCTGCACGTTTAGTTCAGACCTGGGACAACGAATGGTCTCTGCTTCTAAACCGGGATTCTTCTTCTAACCTGTTTGCCTTATTTCTGTACAATTTACCAATCAAACAGCAGAAAAAAAAATCACCTACTTGGCTGTTATGAGCCAATTAATGAAAGGGTCAAATCAAAAGAGGTGACCTGAGAATAACTTGAGCCAATTATTTCTTTTCTTCATAAAAGAAATGTTGAATGGAAAAAAATAAACAACAGTTCAGACAAAGATCTATATCTAAACATAATACTGCCAAAATCTAGTGACGGTTAACTAGCTCTCACTGCCCTGTTACTTTGTCCTCTAGCCTGGTGGCCAGGTCTCCATTTTTGGCATCCCTCCATGTTTATTTACCCGTCTCTCTACCGAGTCACTTGCTATATGGGCAGACACAGAGACCACTGTGGACTGCAGTTGGCAATGGCAGTCCGTGTTCACAGAGAGTCCAACAAGAAATACTGGTTACAGAAAAAGGTCAGTAGAGTTTTAGTCTGTCAGCTGAAGACGGGGTAAAGAGGTAACAGCAACTTCAAATTTGAAGAGGTTTGCCAGCCTGCAGGTAGAGAAACAAGGAATTGCAAAAATCTCCAACCACATCACTTTGTGGGATTACAACCTTAAACTTTAATGTATTTTGATGGAATGTTTTCATAGAAAAAACAATAAAAATGACTTTTAGTTTGAAATTTCTACAATAAAAATCTATAGCGTACTTGTATATTAAGCTCTAATTATCCCAAATAAAACTAAGCGCAACCAAATAAAAGGTACTTTGGTTATCAAGTACAATTCACCCGTTTGTAATCTAATCTTAGTATTAGTCACTTTGTTCTGCATAGGTCTCAGATTTCTGCTTGAGAACATGAGTGAACAAAATCATCATCAGACCAAAAAGCAGAGATTAGATTGAGAAGAAAAAGGATTTGGTTCTAAACAGGAATAAACAATTGACTGCATTTACATTATAATCACAATTAAAAAAAAAAAAAAAAAAAAAACATCCAAAAGGGTCTCAATCTCGGGACTTGTTCCATTTAACAAGAAAAAGACTCTAGTTTTCTTACACTAGCCTTTAAGGTGGCAATAATATGCTTAATATAGTTTTGATGGTACAGATGATGCATGCCAGCTAGAAGTAAACTCTATTCAATGAAACAGGTTAGTCCCACAACAATGGACAGCAGACTATGGACAAGAGGGATTCAAGGCCATTAAAAAAACAACAGCAAAATAAATATGTTTGCGGTTAGTGCAGAGGAAAATCTAAATAAATTTGGAAAAGCAAATGTGACCGTCCCGGTTCTACATCCCTGTTGCAAACGCCATTTAATCATACGAAGGTATGGCTGTCTGCCTAAACTGACAGGCCGGATAAGAAGGCCAATAATCAGAGTAGATTCATAGAAGCCATTGGTAACTTTGGAGGAGTATCTGAGATTTACACCACAGATGGAAGAATTGCTGACAGAAAAACGATGAACAGGCCAACATTAGGGGAAACAGTTCAATTGGAGGAAGGTAATTTTTATCAGATGAGACAAAAATCAACCTTTTGTGAGATAAAATGACGTGTCTGCAGTAAAAAGAGACACTGGACATCATCATGTATGCGTCAGCAACTGAGAAAACAAAAACCTTGAATAAATCCAGTTAAAAAGCAGAAGACTATAGGCGGTATTCACAAAGTAGCGCCAAATACAAAAGTATGCCATACATTTTAGATTTTTATTTGGAAAACATCTTTGAAAACCAGGTTCAACTCTTCTTCCATTGCATAGTTATGCACGATGTGTTGGTCTGTACCAGACAATTCACAAGAAAAAACATTGAAAGTTGCAGTTGAAACGTGAAAACACAGGAATATGTCAAAGAGATACGAGGACTTCTGAAACTCAATTTGTACTGGCAACTTTACAAATCCTTTAAAAGTGTCAAACCCTCGACATTCAACTGATTTTACTGCATAACTGTGAACGAAGCTCGGAATATTACAAACTTTGGCTACAGAAATAATGGCTAACACAACTAGAAAGCGTCTGTTTTTACAGTTCTGACATTCAGAGTAGGTCCAGTCCTTTGTTGGGTTAACAGTTGGTGGAGATGGGACCCGAGTAACACATGGAATCCATTAACAATAATGAGGCCCTGACAGCTATGACACTTTGATGATGCAAACATCCATATTCCAGAGCACAAAGGAGAGGAAATGAAGGAGGTTCTTGCTTCTCCATCCGTTCCCGCTCCTCCGCCCCCACAACCGACTTCTTACCACAGGCCATTTCTACTGCTACTTCACAAACACACCAAACCAACAAAATAAAGCAGATACGTCTAAAGCAAACATGGTTTCTGTTGCTGACAAATGCAAAAACAAATGATTGCAAGGACAATATACAAATCAAGCCATAACAGAGCAGTGTACAAAAAGTAAGATGAGATACAACGAGATAAAGGAGTCTAGAAGTGCTTGAAAATTATTATTTAGAGTCAGGCTTTTTTGTCGTTGAGACCTCAACAAAAAAAAAAGGAAGTTGTATCTTATAATCCTGGTGAAACCTGCTAAACATCATCAAGCATGTTGGAGAACAAGTAGATGTGAACATAAAATCTAATAAGACAAGGTTTTTAGCAGGACACACCTAAATCAGCTTCCGTGCTTTTCTTCATGTCTTTGTGAAGCTTCTTAGTCTGGTCCTCAAGCCTGTTGGACGAGATGAACAACGGTTATCAAAATAACTTTACACATAGAAAAAAATCAATGTAAAAAATACATTCTTTTTTGTTTCTCCTGCACACATAAATCAGGACAGAAATGGAAAACAGAGATAAAACAAAGATGAAACTAATTTAAAACAAAATATAGTTTTAGCAAAAAAAATTAAACATTTAATTGCCTCCACATAAAATCCGTTGGCTAATTACCAGTAGAGGAAATCTTCTTAGCAGTGTATACTATATTTCTGTTCAAAAATATTAACATCTTCAATCATTCCACTCCACGTATTATCCTGATGCTGTTAAAGAGAAAGCAATTACCTGACTAGTGAGGATGAAAACACATGCCATTCATTATATCAATTAAGGTAAAAAAGGGGGTTAGGAACTCCCTAGAGACAGCTATCATATCACTTTTCTTGATTTGATAAAACATGTAATGGTATAGGGGCTCACTTCCATCAGTGCTTCCATCTTTTTTAAGACTATATCATAAAAATGATAACTGTTCTCCTAAAAAAACAAAAAAAAAAAAACAATTTTCTGATTAAAGAAGGAAAGATGTAAAGACTTTGGAAATCAGATACTGCAAACTGAAAGCAAAAAAAAATAAATAAATGAAAGACTTCAAGGTTTAGCACTTATTTTATTAATATCGACAAACTTGAAAATAAATAAATAAATAGTTCCTCTCTTTTTTACAAAGATAACTTGATTAAACAACCAAAAACATTGGTAAAATAAGGGTTTCATTTTGTTAAGGAAAGAAAGCTGTCCTGTTTTAGCCCAGGGGTAAAATATAGTTGCTCCCCTGGTTAAATCAAGAATTTGCTTTAAATTATTATATTCAAAGTAAATTCTTAAGGCTTCAAGAAGAGAAACACTGAGATCCATCTGTCTGGAAAGAGCAAAAAGCTTTCTAGGGATTTGAGACTTCCTTGGACCACAGCGAGAGCCATTCTGCAACTAGTGAAACATGGGGAACGATGGAGTGACCACCCAACCAAAATAACCCCAAGAGTGCATAGGTTCCTCCAGCAGGGCACAGAGCAACCTAGAAAACATCTTGGGCTTTTCTACTGAACTAGAATTATTTATTTAATTATAGACAGGGAAATAAATTGATATATATTAAACTAAATGATGAAAGTGATAAGGAACAATAATAAACAATCTTAATACCTGAAAGGAGGGTGAAGTGTAAACCACCATCCTATAAATTCCAACCCTTCTCACATGTCATCCTTTGAGCAGCCACATAACGATATTTATTTTATTTTTCATTTATTTAAAAACAAAAATATTTTTAATGATGCAAAATAAGACTTTCAAACCAGTCAGTGAAAACCTTAGATCATCTAAGCAAGGTTTAACAAAGTTTGTTTTCATTTTTATATGACACTTCTCGTGTGCAATCAAGTTATTTGCTTTCCATTTTGAACACTTGCACACATCAGACAGAGCATGTCAGTTTTCCAAAACCTTTTTTTTTTTTTTTTTACCATTGCTGTCTTTTGTGGGTCACGGTATATAAAAGTCATGCGGTTTATGTAAACCCAAAAAAAGAAAAAAAAAAAGGACCCAGCAAACAACTGTAGTCCCTGATAAAGTAGCACGATGGTGTGTAAATGTGTTACTCAAAGTGTAGTTATACACTAAGGTCTGGTGATTTTCCCAACTGAGATTAATTAGTCTAATGGGCTACAATAATAGGCTGTATAGTCATACCTGTTGCATACAGACTTTTTGGTCCAACAAAAGACCAAGAGGTCTGACTGATTCAATGTTAGCAGGATTGTGGAAGGGAATAGATAATATGCTACTGGTCCTGACCGGTTGATAAGAGTTTATTCTTTGCCTTTTTTGTCTTCACAATCAGCACAACACTGGACTGATCCATTGCAGACTGGATGACATCGTTTGGGCTGGTCTGAAAGCAAACCGTGCCAACTGAAGGTGTAAAATTGATTTGACTTACCAATACCAGAAATGGACAAGCAGAATAAATAGTTCCTAAAACCCCATTGACAGGAACTTCTGCGATAAGGTGCAACCTGATTCTGTGCCAGAATTAATGTAATCTATTCTAAAATAAAACATGTCATAGGCTAAATAAGTGCACTATATCAGGCTGTAAACACAAATTAATGCATTTAAAAGATAACACCAAAGGTAGAAAATCAAGTTGAAAATGAATGGCTAAAAGCTTTTGCTGCAGTGTTATAGAAATGTTTACATAATTTATTTTATGCGTGTCCATATGTATGGATTTAATGACTAAAACACATAGAAACAAGATCTGTCACATCAAATCACAATGTGAGCTTTTTTTTTCAGTTATATGTTGAATTACTGTTCTTTACAAAAGCTGCACAAGGTAAGAATTCTTTGCCAAAATTATGAAATGAGAGCACATAATGCCAGTGTTTGCCTGGAACGTCATGGATTCCCCATGATGTGTTGATATGGATCTCTAGGGTGGGAAACTAAATGTCTGCACATGCCCGCTGCAATGAATCATCTATAAGGTTTATTGGTACCACACCTTCCTGATAAAGGGCCCTCCTACTCATTGAAACCTGAGTGGAAAGCTGTGCTCCCACTCATTTTTCTGAGCCCTCAGGGAGTTTCTACATGCTGTGATCTTCAGATTTTAAGTGTTATGATCTCTGTCTACTTTGTTTCACCGATACACTGAAATAGCAACTGCTAATATGTTCTTTTTCTCATTTTTTTTAAATGAAAAAGTATAATTTTTTATTTATTTTTTTTGCAGAGTATTCTTAAAAAAATAAAAAAATTAAAATAATATTAGACATCAGTGTTATAACACAAGATCAAATAAAAAGTAGGATGATACTCTGGATATTCTTAAAAATACTGTGATGATAAGATCATGAAAAAAGAAAACTCTAAGAACAACACCGATGTACAAAAAAGGAAACATAAATTAGGTGAGTGAGAATCATCTTTCTCCATAGTCAAGGCCCCAAAACCCGCTTTACAAATACGCCCCCAGTAATCTTTACTTTTGATTTATACAACCAACATATTTTAGAGCAAATATAAACTTTTACTAGAATGATAAAATTCAGACAGATTTAATATTCTCTTGTAACAGTGATTGTTTAGAAAACTTACTTTTGGAGCTTTTCATATTCACGTTCAAAGTCTCTTTCAACCTAAAAAAAGAAATAAAAGTAAAGTCAACTCAAAATGTAAAAAAGAAGATGCTTTAATCTAGACATGGTACTTTGTAATCCCAAGGTAAAGGTAATGTTATGTTATGTATTTGACAGGTTGCTTGGTTGTTTTCCTTCTCCTCTCTAGCTAAAGTTAAACGGGGGCATTAAAAGACTTAAAGTCAGCGATAACAAACAAGCACTATGTAACAAACATTTGTTACACCTGATCATTCAAAAGTCCATTTTTTAACAATTGATTTATCTTTTGAACAATCAAATGCGATCTTATTTTAGGTTGTTTAATTTTTACAATGAACTGTTGCACCTACTGCATACAAGCAGGGCATTTATTTAACTGTGTTTAATTGATTATTCAAATATAGCATTTTCTTTTACAAGCTTGTTTCATAGCTTAAACGTTGCTGCCCTTGGCAGAAAACAGATATTAGATTTCTTAGCCATATCACCCACCTCTACTATAGACTCTAAAATCTACCATTTGGTAAAAGAACAAAACACTCAGAAAAGTAATTTAAGCTCAAACTGTTGCAAAAAATATATACATTTTGCACTTATGAAAAAAAAAATACTTCTTTGTGTGTAAGTATTCTCTATCTAAAAAAGAATTAAATAAACGAATATCCATTGCTTCTCAAGAGGCATTTCTAAGCACTGAACTCAGTTTTATAGTTAAACCATTTATACTGCATTTAAAAAGAGTATAAATGCTTGCATTCAAAAACATTCATTCATATAGATATGCTAACTTACTAAGAACATCTCGTTTTAGATTACATGAAAAAATAATTGCTATATGAATCATTTTCAAAAACAACTTATAGCTGTCACCCAGCATAGAAGGAAACACAATATAAATATATACTTTAAAGTATGAATCATTTGTTTGCTATGCTACTTCCACCTTTAAAAAATTAAAATAAGAAGTATTTTAAAATGAAATTCCCCATAGTTCTATACAGAGAGTTAAATATGATGATACTGGGAAGAAAAACAAAAACTGTCCTCGGATGAGTCAAAACTCCAACTTAAAAGGATAAAGAAAACGTTGCTTGTATTGAAACCATTCAAATATAGTCATCAATGCATTTTATGTAACATGCTGATGTTTTGTTTTTACTTTATTCCTGTCATTCAGGATGTTTCTGTTTAATTCACTATGATCTAAATAATATTTACATAACATGTTATTAAAACACTGGACCAGCTCTACACCCTCTGCAGGGTGCTCAGGGGTTCTTGCGAGTTTGCCAAACCGGTCCAGATGTGTTTTGTGAACCTGGAGAAGGCATTCGACCGTGTCAGTTGTGGTGCCCTGTTGGGGGGGCGCTCCAGAAGTACAGAGACCCTTTACTGTTTACCATGGTACTCTGTGGAGCAGGAGTTTGGTCCGCACTGCTGCCGTTAAGTCGGACTTCTTACTGGTGCATGTTGGACTCCAGCAGAACTGTCCACTGTCACCAGTCCTGTTCATACCCTCTATGGACAGGACTGGTAGGTGCAGCCAAGGGCCGGAGGGAGTCTGATTTAAGGGCCAGCGTATTTTTTCCCTGCATTTTGCGGTTGACATGGTTCTGCTAGTTCCCTACTCTTAAGACTTACAGCATGCATTGGGGCGGTTCGCAGCCGAGTGCGAAAGCAGGCATGATGACAATCAGCTCCTCTAAGTACGAGGCCATGGTTCTCGACCAGAAGAGTTCAAGTGTCTTGGGTTTCTGTCCACGAGTGAGGGGAGAAAGGAGCAGGAGATCGATAGACCGATCGATAGGATCGATGTGGCTGCTGCTATAATACTGACGCTGCACCGTCTGTTGCAGTGAAGAGAGAGCTGAGCAAAAAAGGCAAAGCTCTCGATTTTCCGGTCGTCTACATTCCTCTCTTCACTTATGGTCATGAAATCTGGATCATGACCCGAAGAATGAGAGTTATAGATACAAGCGGCTGAATTGAGCTATCTCAGCAGGGTAGCTTGGCACTCCTTTAGAGATAGGGTGAGGGGCTAAGTCATCCAGAAGAGGCTCAGATTAGAGTTGCTTCTCCTCCACCTCTATAGGATTTAGCTGAGGAGGCACGAACATCTGTTCCTGATGCCCCATGGATGCCTCTCTCAGGAGTTGTTCCAGGCACGTCCCACCGGGATGCCCAGGGGACGACCCAGGACACGATGGAGGGACTACGCCTCTCGCATTGCCTTCTCCTCGGCTGGAGAAGGAAGCCTGGGAGTCTCTACTGTGACAAGGTCCCAGATAAAGCAGAAGACAATGAGTACGAGTCAATGAAACTGAGTGAAGTAAAAATCTATTTGGTCCATTTCATGAAATTTAGATATTGAATATTTGTATATATTAGGCAAGCTAAAACATCAATGACATTAGGCCAGGTTTATCAACCGCATATGGAGAGCTGGACAATATTTCACTATCATTATATATTGTGATATGGTTTAATTCAATATCGGTAATGTGACTTTTACACACATTTCTGATATTTCAATATACAGACATCACAGTCTATAAAGATAGCATTGGTCACCGACTGATGTT
>JAUZNJ010032945.1:0-13422 GCA_034780135.1 Jordanella pulchra
TATCTAAAATGGAGGTGGAAATCAGAGGGAATACTTCCTTAAATAACTTTGTTGGAACTGGATCTAACATACAAGTTAAAGGCTTAGATGAAGATAGTAGTTTTGCTAACTCTGAGAGTTTAACTGGATCAAAACGATCAAAACTCAGTTCAGGTTCTCTAGTTCCTCAAACTTTTTACCCGCAAATCTAAATTTTTATACATTTTATGAGATCTGCTTATAGCTAAACATTCTAATAAGTTATGACAACACATTATCCTTATTATCCTCCAATTTCCTGCAAACATTTTCTGCTGGTAATTTAAAAATTATATTGAGTGTAACCAAACACCTCACAAACAACACAAGTCCTTCTCTCTACAGGATTTTTCTTAGAGTAAATTGATATATTTAAAAGCTTGTAATATAAGGAATGCTACATCAACCCATGAAAAACAACTTGATTAAGAATGGTCCTTAAATATGCAGCTCATGTTGACGGGTCAGCATTACTCCTTTAGTCTATTCTTCTGAACCCGGACTTTCTTTGAAAGTGTGCCACCATTTAGCTCGATAATCAACTTTCTAGACATTTTAAAGATGTTCCTCAGTTGATGAGGATAATTTACATTTGTAATACACAAAACTAAAACAATTACATAATTGCACAAAACATAGGTGGCAAGTTTAAAAAGTTCCTAAAAATGTTTGCTTAGACTCTAAACATTTAATTGTAAGCTCAAACTAATATCATCTGAACTTACACTAAGTATGTTAAAGTATTTTTATTAAACTCTTTTAAAACACTCACTACTTGCTGTCACATCAGATGCCCAGGCTCTTCATTGAGTTACACAAAGTTACACTTTGACATCTATGGTCGACATCTTCTCAGAAATGTGTTGACAGATATCTAATTTCTACATTTCCTAATCAATGATTAATCTATTTTTACCCCAACTTATGTCAGCCATGTGGTCTATTATATTTTTAAGGCTTTTGCTGATTTGGCCATTTCTCTTTGTATAGAGCTGAAGAAGTTTGGAACATAGAATGTCCAGTGGTGAGAGGAACCAGGACTGCCGTGGCAGTAGAGAATCTCTTGATATTAGTGTTTATCTGGAAAACAGGACACCTGTCCTGTTTTTCGTAACCAGCTTTAATTCATTTCACCACCTTTTTACAATCCTCAAAAACAGACATCGTTCCTGGGAAATTTTGTGCTGTTGTAGTCAAGACCACAGCCATAAATGAAAACTGAGACAAGGCCAAGTCGCTTAGAGGCAGAGAACAAGAGCTTTTCGAGACCGAGATCTTTAGATACCAAGATCAATATCAGGACCTTTAGAGACCAAGACCTTTGGACACCAAGACCAAGAACTTTAGAGACCGAGACCAAGAACTTTAGAGACCGAGACCAAGAACTTTAGAGACCGAGACCAACAGCAAGACCTTCAGAGGGCAAGACAAAGACCAATAACTTTAAAGACTAAGATCAAGACCTTTAGAGGCCGAGACCAAGACCACGACCTTATATGGTCTTGGTCTTGCCTTGGTTTCAGTCTCTAAATGTCTTGGCCTTCTCTCAGTACTTTTTGGTGTTCGTTGGTGTGGTCTTGACTACAACATTATCCTGTGCGATGAGTGTGTAATAAACTTCCTCTTATCTTCTATATCTACTGTTTTTGCATCGCTTCTCTTTTTTTAGATCTGTGAAAGGTAACAATAAGATGCCTTGGCTTTTTAACAGCTAAGGCAGGGCCGTTCCCTTGTGGCTTCTGGGTCAAAGCATTGACAGTTACTTCATGACAACCAAGATTTCACAGCTGAGTTTGGTAAATTGAAAGCTTGTTGTTCCATCTAGGACAGAAAAAAAAACTGCTGAACTGCTTGTTGGTTGTATAAAGTCCATGATGAACAATTTTTCACACAAGCTCATCAAGAATATTTGAGAGGTTTGTAATCTGTAATGAGAGGTTTCCCATTTTCTATGTATTTTATACTGGCTCGCTTAAGTTTTAATTCAGCCAAACGAAACATAAAACTTGACAAAATGATGTTGAGGTGGGTGGCTCGGAGGAAGGCTCAATTTTCAGCTCCCACCTGAAAACTTGAAGTTGATGATCACTCAGTGTTTCTAATTTATGAAATAAGCAAATCCTTAGGTTTCCCCAGAATGTTGTCCTGACTCATTCTCCCTGACCCAGATGGACTATCACTTCTGTATCCCACCAATATAAAGATTAGAAATAATGAGGGAGCTATCTGAGTGGTAGTTTTCTCTCTCAAGCTTTAACAATTTAGTTGTCTTTCTCTTAACCCTTTAGGATACCTGAAAGCATAAAAAACATGAGTTTTCATTACATATAAGTAAAAAGATTATTTTAAAATGAAAAACAATTTCCCTTAATCTTTTACATATAGTTTAAGTTTCCTTGTGAATTGAACATTTATTGTAGTCAAAAGAACACTGCATTGTAAACAATTTATTAGGGAGGTTTGTTAATAAAAAACTCTCAGAACAAATTGCTTAAGCTGAGACACCTGGTTCTCCTGACCAGTAATTCTTTCAAGCGGACACCTCGTTCACTTTCAACAAATTTAGGAACATCACTGAATATAGAAAAGGGAGACAGACGAGGTCAGAAATTGGATTAGCCAGTTGGATGTGAAGATAAGCTAGTGAGGACAGCCGGTGCTGTGCCTCCGTGGCCTCTCTGATAACAAAGCTAATCCATCCATCTTAACCTCTTAGCCTCTGCTTTGATTCCCCTCATCAAACATCCCGCTGCCCTATTGTTGGCCATGTTTGCTGCCTATCCTACCGCAGCTATCTGGCCATAACTCTTCACTCTGCCGTGTACTGAGTGGGTCAGCCATTAATTTAGGTGGAGTGCCACTGTGTCTGTGCCTGCTGTTCATCGCAGCCAGTCAAGCAGAGCTGCTCTCTTGAATGAAAGAGACATGCCTCCTGTCATCTTTCCCTTGCCAGGCACGCAAGCTCCTCAGGGCCTTCTTTACATACCCCTCACTTCCACAAGTCCTCACTTTGACGGGCAAAACAAATTACAATATTAAGGCTAAACTATCATCAGGACATTTACTGTGGCCAAAGTTGACTGAACTCATAAGTCAATTTCAGCAGGCAGACTGAGTGCAGGGTGTTGTGTCTCAGTCAAATAGCTTTTAGGGGTCAGGCGTATTTAGTTTTGTAAGGTAACCTTCGCTGTCATATTCCCCATAACATAGTTGGACAAACAAATCAAATATGCACTGAGTGCTTATATAAATGCGACTCAGCAAAACTTTAAGCCCAATCTCATTTCACTTTTTTAGCCTTCATTCAGCATTTTGCACATTTCTGATGAGGGTGGAGAATAAGGATACGAGTCTGTCAAATATCCTGATATATCATTAGATTTTGAATCAAGTCAATTTAGTTTATTTATCTAGTGCTAATTCATGTCTTCTCAAAACACTTTACAGAGACAATTCAATTACATCAATATGATTTGTTAAAAGTTTTCTAGTTTTTAATCTAAGGTAAGCTAGCCAGTCCTTGCGCCTCCTCGATGAGCCTGTGGCAATAGTAGACATTGGCTGGTATTGTGTCATTGAGAGGGGCAGGCATACAATAAATACATACATGCAATGCTCTATAAATATTTTCTATGTTGGAAAAGGCTTTATCTAGGAAAGAAACACTGAAGCAAATAGGATTTGAGCCAGTTTTCATTCAAAAAGGGATGAAGGAGAGCACATCCAGTTTATTCATTCATTCATATTCTCCTACTTAATCTGTCAGGCTGGTGCATATCTCCAAAAGTCTATGGGTGAAAGGCACACACTGGATAGGTCACCAGTCCATTGCAGAGCACATCCTGTTAGTAACAGCAGAAGCTGAGCCCATAGGAGAAAAACAGGACTAAAGACTAAAAAACAGCCCAATAATGAATTCTACAAATTTGGGGAATAGAAATAGAATGAAGTAGAATGATGAAAAGTGGTCCCTATGTCCTCCAGCAGTCTAGTCCTATAGCAGCAAAACTATAGAGATAGTTCAGGATAACCTGAGCCACTCTAACTATCAACTTTATCAAAAAGGAAGGTTTTAAGCCTAGCCTTAAAACTAGATAAGGTGTCTGCCTCACGTACTAAAACTGGTAGTTGGTTCCACAGGAAAGGAGCCTGATAGCTGAAAGATCTGCCTCCAGTTCAACTTTTAGAAATTCTAGGAACCACTAGTAAACCTCCGGAAAGATTTTCTTTTTTACTTTATTATATGAAATCAATTCAATCCCATCCAGATGAAGTGACTGACAAATCAGCCTCTTTTTCAAAGACTCTGGACTGCAGACAATAAATTTGTCTTTGAACCATCAACACCTCCAATTGTAGATGATAGAATTGGGCCTCTTTTCAGTGTTTAGTCCTGTTTCTCCTACACATACCTGTGGGTCCAGCTTTTACTGTAACTTGTACCCCTTTGACCGGAAAACTAGCTCAGAGGTAATCTTTTTAACTGTTTCTTTCCTTGATGGAACCACCTGTGGAGCTGGTCTACACTTACCTTTTTAACACAGAAAGTATTTGGGCCTATATATTAGAGCTCCTGTCATTTATCTATAGTATTTTATTAAAATTTATTCTTAGAATAATTGAAAAAGTATTTGGTAGGTTAATCAATTACCAAAATCAATTAGGTGCAGCCCTATGCCATAGTGCTAAAGGCTTTATTACATTAAATGTTTGCCTTTAGCTGACTTTGAAAAGCTTAGAAAAGTCTGATATAACACTTGTTCATTAAATGACTACACATCACAATTACACTTACTTCCTTAAAAAATTCAAACTAAAACTATTGCTCTTCTAATGTGTGGATGAAATTGTTCACTTTACGTCTACTAATTATTTAAAAAAAGATGATTTGAAGTCAGTCAGCTACAGAAGATGTTGTTTTCCAGACCTCTTAAAAGTATAGTCTAAGACACGTCTGTGAGAGTTCCTGCTAAAAGAGCTGCTGATGAATTACATTCATTACTTGTTTTTGGATAAAAATAATCTTTCAGTGATTAAATACGCATCAAAAAGCGGGCAGCTTTAATTTACTCCACAGATAGCCCCCTTCCCTTAGCTGTTGTTACACATATTCGGAGCAATGCTTGAGTAACGCAGCGTAAATAAAGTTGTCAAATGAGGAGTGTCTTTTTATTAAAGTAAATTTACTCTGATTAGACAAATTGATGTAATCAACTTCGCGCTGCCAGACTACATCCCCCTGACTTTCTTAATCAGCCTGTAGAGGTGTAGACTTTTTACGGTCATTAGGTGCCAGTAATCATCAAACTGCAATCGTCTCTGAAGGATGCTGTCTGCTGCTTCAAAGTGACTAAGCAACACATCCACCAAACCCTATTGTGAATTAGTTTAATCTTAACTAGAATATATAAACATATTGGTTTAGTAGAGTCCTAGTATGGCAGGGAAATCAGGGTTAATGAAATGAGACTGCTTTTGAGAGAAGTCCTTCTAACCTGAAAGCCTCTGCAGAGGAATACCCCCCAGATAGCTGTACCTGACAGGTGTTCCCTTGTTTGAACATCTATTTTATTTTCAGCACTCCTTTGCCCCAGCATCACCAAATCCCACAACAATTACGCTACAGATGAAGTACTCTGAGTAGGGAAGCAGCTAATGAAAAGCAGGCCTGTAGGGCCACTCGTGGGTAGTTATGTGTCAGTGCAGTAGAGTTACTTCTGGCAAATATTGACTAGGAGTTTACAGTACAATCAGCTGTGATTAAAGATGCTACATTAACCTTCATGGAAAAGGCTTTTCAATGTGTTTTGCTTACATCAGTTTTTTTTCTATGTCAAAGAAAACAAAAATCATATCTGCATAGCTTAGAGGAAAACCTTCCTGCATCCATGAAATCAGTGAGCACTCTTGTTTCTTCCCTCAAGGATGCGTTGTGTGAGCAGGGCTGCTAACAATAACAAACTCGTTTATGCTAAATGTATGTCAAGATTCCTTGTAGAATTCTAAAATCAATGTGATGATAATCTGAGATGCAAAATTTGTCAAGTCAGTTCAAAACACAGATAAGTACTAGCCCTAAAACATACATAAAGCAAGGGGCATATCAGCAAGTTCTGGGCCCTGTACATTCTTAATGTCATGCCATGTCAACCAGTGCATGTAGGCAAAAAATTGGATGTATTTATTTAGAGTACAGACGCTGAATTGGTGCATTGAGCTGACTGAAAAATGTGTATTATTGGACAGGAGAAAAATGCGCTAAAAGTTAAAATTCTGGTTAATTATGATTTAAATCAGGCTATGTACTTTAATCCTTCGTACTGATAGTGAACCCCAGCACAGCATGCCATCAGCTAACATGAACAGACATATAAATGTTGTCATTCTGCCTATTAAAAATCAACACAAAAGTTCCATTTCAATAAAAATACCATACAGAAAAGAATTCAAATAAACAATCATACGTTTACACAAACACCAGCTAGCCAATCAGCATACAGGGTAATGGTAAATGGTTACTGGTTAGAGCAGTGCCCACTTAGGCTCCGGCTAGAAAACTGTTTTTGAAGAGGGGGCAAAAAATCCCACAGTGGAAACAGCAATTAAGTGTTAAAATAGAACAAAAAACTAAATCCACACTCTGCAACCAAAAGAACAGAGAAAAATAAACACATTTCAGTTATATATATACGACAGTGTGGGGTCCTGTCACAATGCCTCCGAGCGATCATGCGTCTTGGCTACTTGGCCAAGGGGATATCCCTTTGGATGACTGGTTGACACGTGTGACTTTCACCCTGGAGTCATGGGATCAAACCCCCGCCTGGGCCCTCTGTTGTGCACCTTGCCATACATATATACATGAACTACAACTTACTGTAACAGCAATAAGGTACACAATTGCAAGTTTATTTCACCATATAAATCCCATACTTATATGGAGGGAATTAAAGCAATGAAAATTAAAACACTTAAAAAAAACTATATAAATATAAGACTGGGTTTAACTGCAAAAATTCTTTTGAGGTAAAATATTCAGACAAATGCTTTCAATTTGTAAGTTGGAACTCTGAATAAATTCAATTATACAGTAGAACCTGCTCTTCTGTGACTTGCACTTTAGTCCTGACAGCTTTAAAAACCTCAGCTAGAAACAAAGTGGAGTCACGAGGTGTTTAGTCCTTATAAACAAGGCACAGGGTACACCAGTACCCTTAATCAGACATCCTGTTGTTCAAGCTCAAGTAATGTTTTGTTGGCTGAATGAATCGCGATACTGTATTACCTCACTTTTTGTCAAGTTCATATGGTTTTTTCTGCCTATATAAGATTTTTGATGTTTATCATAAGGTATGTATTCAATGTAAATGTGAGAAATTATTCAATGGTATGCAAACAACTTCACATAGATTATTTCTTTAATTCCATGTGCTCTTGGAGGGAAGGCGTGGCAGTAAAACAAAGCATCTTTCTTCTAGCTTGGAGAAGTCCCCACTGCTAAAATAATATTTAGTATTGCAACAGGCAATTTGTCATCATATATATGCCTAGAGTCCACTTTGGATGGATTTTAATAAGAAGTCAAAAAATGAACCTAAATTTATCTTTTTTTTAACCTGTTAAAGACTTTACAGAGAGTGGGGGTGGGGTGGGGGTGGCGAGGGGGGCAGTGTACTAGCAAGAGGAATCCAACACAAAGCAGACAAGGTCAAATATCACACACACACAGACACGTTCAGGTTTAGAGGATATTCCGAGTGTCTAATTAATATGCATTTGTTTTTGCCTGTGGGAGAAAATCAAAGTACCTGGATAAAAAAAAAAAACACCCATCCACAGAGAGCATGAGCTGCTCCAAGCATTTTAGTGCCCTAGGCAAGATTATGGTTTCAAAAGAAAAATGAAATCTGTTTGAAGGCTGTGTTTTCAAATGTTTTCTGTCTCTTTGGAGGTTTAGAGGTTCGACCGTGTTATTGGACAATTAAATTAGTCTCTTGGTGTCACAATATTTAGGTATTTGGGTTTGATTAGCTTTTTTAGGCAAACCTCAAACATAACTCAAATGCTGGCTGTCTTAAAAGTCACTAGATGAGGTCATCACATAATCTACATATTTGTATTACAAATATTACACTTGTTTGTAACACTCTGCCTGTAGAACTCAGTATCAGCAAGACAAACTAAGAACAAAAAACTAATTATATTTAGTTTTTTTAATTATTACACTATCTAATTGATGTGGCTCAACCAACACCGTGTAAATTGATTTTGTTAGAATATCAAATCTAACCAGAAGCTCTCTGCCGATGACTTTCTCAGGGCATTCAATATCCCAAGAGCCAGTTTGAAGCATCAGGGGATACGGTTTTTAATAACCCCCCCCCAGGCAGGGCAGGGCACTCCCTTAGAACTCGGCTATCCATCAGGGGCTTTGATTTTCAGCTGAGTTGGCCTTTTTGTATGCCACCTTAATGTATCTTCAGTGGGTTTTCCAAGCATGTCCTGCTTTGTAAACCAACATTGGATCAGCTGTTCACAAGTGCGATTCATCGGTTAATGTGGATACCAAGTGGAGCTTTTCTACTCTCCCTCTGATTTGGCTGTTCGACAAGACAACGGCATGTGAGAACGACCACAGTGCTCGGGTAGTAGGAGGTACAGCAGAACCTCCACCAGCATGCGCTGGATAATAACTGCACAACGCTTGGTGCTTTCATTTATAGCTGTCAAAGGGTTTATTAAAAAAAAAAAAACACAACAACTCACTAGATTTGTTGCTGATCACTTTTAGTTAAATGAAATTACTAGAGGGCTAGCCTGAAGATAAAAAGAATGTCCATCATTACACACTGATCTAAGCCCTATAGATATCGAGGAGCAGTGCTGAACAGTTGCATTTAAAGTAACACTGCATCACTTTTGACCTAAGAATTAGGTTAATTTCAGAAAAATGTCATGATTTTTCAGGTCGGTATACAGCATTTGGTGCATATCAATGCTGCCCTTCTCAAGACCCCACGAGAGGGTCGTATGTGTAACTGAATGAGTCATGTGACCTAGAGCACCGCTTTACCTGAAATACAAGAGCTAAAGCTAAGCTAAATAAGCTAAACGTTGATTAGGGCAACAAAACCAATACTTTTACCTATTTCAGACATTTTTATGGTTGTCTGAAAAATATTTTATGGTAGAAATGGTCACAGTGTAAACCATAGTGAGCAAAGCTCATTTGTTTCACACCAAATAGAATAGAATAGAATAGAATAGAATAGAATTGAATTGAATTGAATTGAAGTGAAGTGAATTGAATTGAACCAGGGATTATGTTGGATGTAAACCTTTTCACTCTAGTTATGGATCCTCAGCTTGGATTTGCTGGGCTGTAAAGCTGTATGAATCATAACTGAACTGTAGCACTACAAACTACAACAATCCAAGCAACCAGTGACTTGAAGTTTCCCTTGAGACAACAATCTGTTCACGTAGTGGCAGAAAATGTTTTTATAGTCTCCACCAGTAGTTTAGGACATCATTCACAAGGCTGTTGTTTTAACACAACTAGTAAACGTCTCAGTTAAAACGGATTCTTTTGCTCTCTTGTGTTTCCTTTTTTTGAGGGGAGGTACTTTACCAGCTGCTCTTTCCCATTATGAGAGAAGTGAAGGAATATAAAACCCTTAAAAATATTGCTCACTCCATCTAGTCTGACTGAGCTTGCAAATGAAGAGTAAGCACCTTTTTCACTCTAGTTGTGCAAAGCTGGAAGAAACGTATCTTAAATAAAAGTTGTATCTGCTGGAACTGCTGCCTTAAAATGTTTCTAGAAAGTATTTACTTAGAAAGAGTGTGAATTGTATTTATTTTGCTTTATTATTCTAAATGCTTTGAGTTGGTTTTTAAAATTTCCCCAAAATTTGAGGTGGGGGGGCTGTACAAAATAGGTAAATTAACGATTGAAAGCTTCCAGATTGTTGTAATTTTTTTAAATTGGAGATGATTAAATAGTCTGAATTCTTTTAAATATACTAAAGGCATTTTTTAAATACAGGTAAAAGATGAATAATAGAGATTGTCTTCCATTTGTAGGAGGATAGAAACATACACTCCATAAAGTGACAGGTTTCCCTGAATTTAATCAAATGAAACTAAATTAATTTATATTTAGCTGCAACAGATGTCATCTCAAGTGCTTTACAGAGACAATTTAATCTCATTATCCAGTGAAATTCAACGTTTTCTATTCAATAAAAACCAGCTGACAGCATCCAGTCATTGACTTCAGGGATTTACTCTCCTCATTGAGTAACGAAAGACAATAGATACGTAGATGAGAAAAAGCAGAGACAACAAAAAGTTAGACAACGAAGTGACAAGTACAGTAGATGCGAGAATGGAATGAATCTTATGTCCCCCAGCAGCCTAAGCTTATAGCAACAAACTGAACTAGCTTCACAAGTGGCTCTGTCTAGGAAAGAAAGAGTTAAGCTCACAAGCTAGGAGAAATTAGACTATGCACCAAAAAACAGAACCAACTCTATCATCTATTATCCAAGGCTCTGGGATGGTTTCAAAGCTAAACAGGAACATACCAGATGAAGCTACTATGATGAGAGAAACTAGACTTAATATAAAATCATGGGTTGAACTAACAAATATCATATAAAATCTGCCTCCTATTCTACTTTTAGAAATTCTAGGAACCACTTGTAAACCTGTAGAATAAGAGCAAAGGGAGACTCAGAATATGCTCCATGGTTTAAAGAGATCACACTGTTGCACCAAAGAGATTGAGCCCCATTAGTTTTCTCAACCAGTATCCCATTAACCTTTTTTATGTATATTTTGGTATATTTTGGCCCCTTACCTGATTTTACTTTATTCTCTCTATGAAAATGTTTTTTACATGTAGAAGAGGAGGTCATTTTTTTTAAATAAATTACTCATTGATTGGGCATATGCAGGATCCCAGACATTTTTGGTGTAGGCTCAGACCAACCTACTCAAAATGGAGAACTTTGCATGAAGGTTAGGGGCGGGGCCAACAGTTCACACAAAACTGTGCAAAATGAGGTAGAACACCTTAAATCTAAAAGTCACGTTATTGTTTCTGCTGTTTCAGTTCTTTAGGCTTTCAAAATGTTATGTCCGGAGCAGCATCTGACCAAATGCTGCGGTTCTGACCTTAGTTCAAGCTGTGCTAAGGTGTCTTGTTTTAATGGTCGTCGAGGTGATTTGGGGAAGCTTTTAAAAGAGGGAAAATTTGACCTTGGGAAGTTCAGTGAAGCTGTTAGGGCTAAAGTTTCCTTCAGATTCAGCAGGAAATACTAAACCCTTCCATATCAGTTCCAACCGATCCATTTTTGTAATAAGACTTTTTATACTGATCGCTGTTGGGCTCACACTAAGCCTGGTTCTGCTGGAGGTTTCTTCCTGATAAAATAGAGTTTTTCCTCTCCACTGTTGCTGCATGCATGCTTGGTGTGAGGGATTGCTGTCGAGTCAATGATTTGATGCAATTAGCTGTTTATTCTTAGATAGAAAACTTTTAACTAATCTGACTGTGTGATTTGAATGAATTATTTCTGTAAAGTATCTTGAGATGACAGTTGTTTTTAATCAGAATCAGAATCAGAAAGCCTTTACTGTCATCATATTCTACAACGGATACAATGAGATTTTTGGGACTTCCATTTCAGCTACCGTGAAATAAAAATAAAATATAAATATATTAGAAGGAAAAAGGAAATGTAAACAGTACCGGCCCCTTTTTTTTGGGGGGGGGGAATAGTGCAAAACAGGTGTAAAGTAAAGTGACCGACAGTGCAGGTCGGAGTGGAGGGCGGCAATGGCCTGGGGGAAAAAACTTGGGGGAATTGGTGCTATAAAAATAAATTGAATTGATATATCTAGTCTAAACACTGACTGAGCTGTAGAGTGCCATGAGGTGATACGTGTTGTGATTTAGATTCATATTATAAAGTGTTTTGAATTTAATTTAACATATATTAAGCATCAATATTTAATTTAGAAAAAGAAAACCAGAGTGATGCAGTCTGCATCTTGATTTTCATAGTAAATATCAATGAATAAGTGAAACAGTAGTTTAACTTCTATCGAAATGAGGAAACTTATCCTGAACTGAAATTGTTACATAAAACAGCAAAATACAAATATTTAAATATCTATAAATGACACTCAGTATCAGTCGGTTTTACATTGTTTCATAATAGTACAAAAAAAATGAAATCCCATTTCTTTGATCAAATTGGATGTTTTAAGACATTATTATGTTGCTATGTTTGCTGTTAAGACTGAAATTACAACTACTAGACATTTATATAGTTAACAGGAAATCAATAAATATGAATATTGGATATACTGGTACCACCATCTTGTTAATCTACTATTGCACTATGCGTGTGATTCACTTAGAAATCTATCATCTTATAATATTATTTGAGTTAGCAAATTAAATAACATATTTCATGTCCCTTCATGTCTTGGGGATGTTGACAACCTACTAATGCAGTTAAAATTAATATAGAAAACTAACTGATTAGAGGAACTTAGAATGAGCCTTTGTGACACCTTTAAACATTGCCCAAAATGCAAAACAATTTCATAAAATTTATTTTAATTTCAAAATTGTCACTCTGCACTTTCAGATTTTGATAAAGAACACATTTTATTTGTTTTACGCAGAACACAAATAGAATTCAAATAACTGCTTCCAAATGAACACTGTAGCCCTCCCCTAAACCAGCCGGGTAATGAAATATACTGTAACTTTCAACATTATACAGTCCTTTACCTTAAATGTTACAAAGCAATAAAATAGGAAATGAGCAAGTTTTATGTGAATCATGGCAGAAACTGGTAGCTATAATTAAAGATACCGGTTATGCCTTGGTAGCACACCATTAACAAACTTCACTAACTCAGATCAGGGGGCTGCTTCACTGAGCAGCCCAGACGGATAGACACCAGGCGGCTACAAGATGTGGCACATATGGATGCTAGTTAAGCGTAACTGATATTGTGCAGAGCCATTAAGTTATCAGAAACTTAAACAGAGTGAGTCAGTGGCAGAGCCAGAAAACTTCACAGAGGCCGCCAGGCAGAAACCAATGTCCACTAAGGAAGGGCTGAACACTAATAGGAGGAAAACTATTATAATATATATTAGAATAGAATTCAACTTTATTGTCACTGCGCTGTCGCAAGTACAAGCAACGAAATGTAGGTTGCATCTATTCACAAGTGCTATACAGGATATAGATGTTTATATACAGGTATACAAGGATGGTTAAAGAATAAAATAAAATGATCTGTGTAAATATAATATAAATATGGGAGCTATATGCACATATTATACAGATTATGCAGATTATACAGAATATACAG
>JAUZNJ010032946.1:0-13422 GCA_034780135.1 Jordanella pulchra
CTGTCGGGTCCTCGTCGTTTGTCGTCGTCATTGACGTCGCTTCTGTCTGCCTGCGCCCTGTATCTGTTCACCTGTAAGTTGTGTTACCTCGCGTATGTTCAGTGCTACCGGTTGAAAGTGGATCCAGTTTGCCGTGCTGCCTGTTCTGAGGACACATCACCTGTAACTCTGTTCTGGACTCTGTGTCAATAAAACGTCTTAATTTCCACTACAACCTGGATCCTGCCTCTGCCTCACCACCCACTAAACAACCGCATCATGACAATATCTTTAAAGTGTCCATCACACCACAAATACAACAGGCGCAGTCCAGCAGCAAAACACTTTCACATGACAGGATTAAAAATGTCTGGATCAAGATCAAAAATAACATCAAAAGTTAATCATGTCTATGGGACCATGCAACTCTGCTTTTAAATTTTAATGTAAATTTCTCCATGAATTTTTAAGGAATCCTTAAATTAGAGAAACAAATATACCACCGAAAGGCACATGAACTGGCAAGTTACACCAACTTGAACCAGATCCACACAAAAATCCAATTATTCCAACTTTATTAAAGTGTCACCTTTGCAATCATTATTTCGTTTTGTGATTTTTAAGACAATATTTGGAAAAAACTAAAAAACAAAAAAAGAAACTATGCTGCTAAAAAGACTTTAATCATCAATCATATAATCTTGATGTAAAAGACAAAGCTTGTAGTTATTAGTTGGTGGTTCAAAACTTTCCACAAAACCTTTTGTGGTGAGACCATACTGGTTAATAAGCATATCTGCAGTGATAAACCATGAAGTAGCATCAGTGTCAGTGTATCTATGATGTATGGCCCTAATTTATGTATAGAGCTCTCAAGTTAGGTTGCAATTCTGCAGCTATGAATTCAAAGTCTTTCTCAAATTGTAAAAGCTTTTCTGTGTGCAAAGCTCAGTTGCAAAATAAAGATTGTTCCTTACAATAACATTTATTATTTCTTTGTAAATAAACCTTAGAATTTCATCTAAATCCTGAAAGTGTTCGTGCATGTAGGTGAGACAAAAAACATGATAGAAAGTTCTTTGTTTTTAGATTTGCCTGAATGTAAAATTTGTTAGATATAAAACACACAAAACAAAATCTGATTTGTATGGTATTGTGTATAAGGGTAAAGAGCTACAATAAACAGAATTATGATGTTACATGGAAATATCAACACGAAGTCTCTGTTGCATTGATGTGTATCGACACTCGACTGCAGTAGCCAGTAGAAAGACAAGAGCACTAAACTCAATGAAACAGAGAGGAATAATTGATACCCTGCAGCTTGATTGTGCCTGAGAGGATTGCGTTTGTTTTTGCCCTTGTGATTGCAGGGTCATCAAAGACTTTGCTCAGGCAGCCACATCAAATACACATTGACAACTCAATTATTTTTTGAGAGATCCTTAGAGAAATTCATATTTTTACATAAACTATGAAGTAAGAAAAAAAAGATTAAAAACGCCTGAACCAATTACAGACACATGCGATAACTACGTCCCTAAACTCTCTTGCTGCTTATGTCTTCTGTGTTGCAGCTCCACATAACAGCAGCTTGTATTTTGCTATGCTTCTCATAGGAAAAATTAAATATTTAGGCAGACACTTGCAAGATAAACTGCTGTTGTCCTATTTTAACATGTCACTACTCATCTACCCTCCAGGCTGATGAATAATATAACAGACTGGGCAGAAAACAGTGAAGCATTCATGCGATCAGATCTCAGATGTGCGAGGAAGTGGAGGGAAAAGAATTTCATTGATAAATACATTGATGGATGCTTCAAGTTAAAACATCCCACAAACCGTCTGATGCCGGCTTCTAAGTTTTAATGTATTCTGCCTGAGGTTGTTAAGATTTTGATGTTTCAAGGCTTGAAGCTAAAAGATTTTTTTACATGTTTATAGATGTTTTTCTTCTTCCCTCCTCCATAAAAAAACTCTTTAAGCTTTGACACATTGAAGGCCCTTTAAATCTACACGCACTACAATTTATTGAAATAGCTATTAAATAAAATGTGTTTGCATCTAAAGATGAAAACACAAGAGAATGCAGAAGTGGGAAAAACTAAAACAGAATCAAGTGAAAATAGACCCAAAAAAAAGGTGTGAAAAATAACATATCCTTGCTGTAAAATATCCCTCTTTATTCTCTGTACATAAAACACAGTGTAAAATATTTTTTAGAACTCCACAACATACCCTAGAGATTTTCCACATTTTTCTTAAGTTAAAGCCAAAACCTTAAAGCAGGGGTGTTTAACTAGATTCAGGATGGTTCAAAACCTCTTCTCTCTCCCTCTAAGGGGTCCGTAACAATGGATGTTGCACAAAACTATGGATCATTGGAAAAGCATAAAAACTACTGGGGCAAATTTAAGAATATATGAAGCTTTTTGGTGCTTTTATTGTTTGCGGTATATTTGAATGCATTACATCAATCTTAAAACTTCACTTCCTGATCTTTAAAAAACAATTTTCTGACTATCTTGAGCATTTTCATTAAGAGATAACATTTAATCTATTGCAAAATTGAACAGCAAAAACATATCACAATAAAAACCAAAATGACTTCTGAAATACAACCTTTGTTCAGTAGATTGTTTTTTTACAGTCTGCCGATTGGTAACCCTGGCCTTAAGGTGATGAGGTACAGACGCTCCATATTTTATGCTTTTATTTTTTAAGCCAATAAGTTACAAGTTTGTTCTTCATGTATTTGGTAGCAAGCTAATGCAAAAAGCTATAGTTGACTACTGGTATGACTTCTATGAAGAATAACAGCAATTGATAACTGTTGCAAAAGAGCTGCTAAGTGTAGGATAAAAACCTAACTAGTTGTTAAATGACTACTCTGCCCTATTTCCAATATAACGCTAAAATAGACCTCACTTTTATATTGAATTAACTTACCTGTCGAGCAGGTAGACTGTGACCTCAGTGTCTATTTTTTAGCCCCACTTCCTCATCAGTTGTCTCTACTCCGTAAAAGAGACAATCATTTTCTTTCAGATATTACCTCAATTTATTTTCTTGGTTACTTTCTCTTTGCACAAAGAGGAAAGCAGAGTACAGCAAGGTCTTCACTCTACTCTTTGCCCCTTTTCAATTCTGACTTTGGTTTTAGAAAAAGTGAGAAAAAGCCAGTTGCTGTACATGAACAAAACGTAACATAAGTAAAAGAGTACACTGCAGGGGCACAAAAAGCATGCATAGAAAAGATGGACTAGGTTACTTTTAGCCTTGATTTAAACAAACTCAGTTCAATTAAATTCATTTTTATTTATATAGTGGCAATTCACAACACAACTGCTGATTTCAAGACTTTTATGGTCAATACAGAATTTGCTCCAGATAAGAGGAACATAAGAACTAAAAGCTAATCCATCCATCCATCCATCCATCCATCCATCCATGCATTTATTTCTTCAATGCCTTTACCTAGCTCTTAATTTGAAACATGCTCACTCAACATTACAACTTTTTTTATTTTATCAAGAAGTAATTAAAACACTTGGAGTGTAGAAAATGATATAATGCATTTTAAGACGACTCCAGAATACTCCAAATGTGTGTTTTACCAGCAACTTTCCATGTGCTACCGGAAGGTGGTTATTAAATGAACCTTTTTTTGTGTAACAGTAAAAGGAAGTGAGCCAGCCAGTCTGGAGCAGCAGGGGGTAATAAAATAGATTCCAATATCTCTGAGAGGAAATCTTTCAACACAAAAACTGAAAGAGATGAAGAGATAATGACATAAATATAATGCCAATCATCTTGCGTCGATCAAATCAGACAATCCATCTGCAGTTATGGGGGGCTGCTTTACATATGCCTTGCTGTCATTCACATCAGAAAATCCACTACATCAAATGCATATAAAACACAAAAGGGGAAAGGAGATAATTCAGTGGCCCAGGAAGGAGATAACAACATCTCTTGGACATGCTGTATTCCTAATGTGTTATCTGACTTCCTCTTCTTTCATCAGATAGTTGAGCTGTAGAAATCCATCACAATAATAGGAGCAGCAAAGTAACTCATCTACTGCTTAACCAGTGATGAAAAACTCCGGCACCACAGATAGTGGTAACAAGCTCAAACACCCCGTGTCATTAAAACTGTGACAAACTAGTCTAATAGACAGCAATATCTGATCACATAAAGAGATTGTGATTTTGTTAAGCTTTGAAGTGCTAATTTCAATTTTAATTGATTCAATATATTTCAGAGGATTAGAGAGGAGGTGTGTGAACTTTAAGCTACGAGGAGGCCTTTTGCCCCAAAGTTCAGCTAAGTAAAAAATGATATGGCGCTAAATTTTTCATGACCAGTTAATAAAGCACAACTTCAATTTCTGTATAAAATATCTGCTATAGAATATCTGTTTCCATTTATTAGTATATTTTGACCTTGAATTGAGAAACAAAAATGCATGGATTTCTTCTAAAAAACATATTATGGGTTCTTTTAATTTTATTCTATTTGAAAAATTCAACTCAGAATTTTTATAAACAGTGAATCTTCAAAATAGGTGTATTTGTAACATACTTTGCAATTCAGTTCAAAAATATTGTATTTATCCAAAAGGGAAATTATATGTTATGTAACTCATATTTTGTTTTGTTATTTTAAGATAATGAACAAGTCTTATCTTACTCTCCATTGACTCACATGCCTCTTTCCAGCTTTTTTGATCCTGTTCTCAACATATGACCTATAGAGATGGTTTGAATGCTTAAGTGCACAACAATATTTTTCAGCTAACCCCACATTATTCAAATGCAAGATATATACAGAAGATCCATCTGCAATTATAAAGATCACTGATCAGCCTCCCTCTCTTACTCCCAGCTAATCAACTGAAAACCTCAAAATGTCACCTGACAGCTCAGCACAGCTGAAGAAAATTTGACAGAGATATATTTGGTTCCAGTCCTGCAAACTGCTTTCCTTTTAGCTCAGTGGGCTGTGGCCTCCTGCTACAGAACGTAGGGACAAAGTCGATTACCTAATCCACTAGGCTGGCACTCCTATGGGATGGTTAAGGATACTATAGAAACCTACCTGTCACACACTTCTGAGATTCAAATGGATCAATGCTAGCACACAACGAGAACCTCCTTTCCAGTTTGCAGACAGATGTCCATAAAGAGTAATGCCAATTGAAGCTAAGCATTTCGCCATCAACCTGACTGATCCCGGGGATGTACCAACAGTGTAAATGGGCCCTTATCTTTGCTATAGATTTTCCCCCGACCTATACAATGTCAAGATTGCACATACAGGATTGTATATGTACACACACCCAACTAATAACCAGTTAAAATTCATAGCAACTACTTTTGCATCAATTAAAAAAAAATAATGCAACCACAGAATGTAGAATGATGCAAAATAAATGTATCTCATCTTACTGAAAATAAATAGTATAAGAATAATCGTTTTACAAATGTTGACAGGTACAAACTATATATAAATATTCATTATATCTGGTTACGATGCCAACAACAACAGGAAAAAGAAATGGTAGGTTGTATTCCAATGAGACAGAGCTCAGGCAATGCCAGATCCCAGTCGTTCTGTGATAGGTCTGAGGAATGTGCGTGAGGAGTTAACTTGCTACCAGCTCTAAATGGCTCTTACAAGTTGCTTGACAGACACATTTTCAACCTATCAACACACCAATGACAAAAAAGCCTGGATAAATATCACTTTGTTTAGAAGTAAAGCTTTTTCAAACCAATTTGTCTGGCATTGCTTGGCATAAAAGAAACACTCTTACTTTCTGTATGACCAAAGAGACTAATAATTTTAACAGAAAAGCTCAGTAACTGGCTCACTTGACAATGAAATCACCCATCGACTGTTGATCAGCATCCTTTCAGAGTTCATTCCTGTTGAACTTGGCTTAACCTTAGACAGTAATACTACTGTTTCCATACTTTCAGTTAGTGAACTAGATTCCTTGAGCTGTTCCTGAATGTCTTCACTACATCAACTCCTAAGAACGTAGTGTTCCACCAGGGCCGAAACACAAACCAGATTTATAAACTACCCCTTCAAAAGCTAAAGCAGTCTCTCATTAACTTCCTGAGAAGATGCAGAGTTTTATGGAAAATCTCTGAACCATGTCTTAAACGGCAGAGCCCATGTCAACAAATAAACCTATTAAATATTTTTCAGATATTAAGAGTTGTCAGACATCCTGTCAGAACTGATGGCCCAAAACTAACTAACTTGAAAAGTTAGGAATGGATTTTAATTACATTTTTAACCAAAGGTGCAGCTCAGTCCAAAAATAAATCTTTCTGGTGATGATCTACATCATAATCTGGATGCAGAAATTTTTAAATCATTAACATTTGGCTGAGCAAGTGGTCTCCCTCTAAACTAGAGAGTGGCAGCAGTGACTATCGACAGCTTCAGCATCGGACTCAAAAAAGTCCAGAAGTATTATACTGAAGACAAAAATACAGGAAAGGTGAGCCTCACTCAAAGTCTTGATCTGCTGATTAAAGAAGAAAGCAGAGTAAATGGAGAAGACAAGAGCAGAACAAACAACAGAGGCTGCAGACATGCAGAAGGCCTTATTTATAAATTTGTGAAAGGATTTTAAGAAAATCTTTAACAAATGAACAATTCAAATTAAATTTGCAAATGAATTCCGATCATGTGCAACCTTAAGTTCTAGATGTAAGTCACAATATGAGCCACAATTTGCTGCTTGTAAGAGGTCTGTTCTCTTGGAATGCTTTCTAGTTCCCATTTAATTTATTAAGGACCTCAATACCCAAAATGTGTTGAATTGAACCCCAAACAACAAACCAACTGGTCTAAACAGATATTTCATGCTAATATTTAGATTGCAGGATTCCAACATAAGAGTGGTTAAAAGAATAAATTAAAAGCCCAGCAATAATATCAAATTGATCCCCAAGAAAAGCCCATGCAAACGTTACACTGGCACTACACATCTACTTGTCTCTTTTGTTTTTTTGTGCCCTGAAAAGATATCTGAAGCCCTCCTTTCACAATTAATTTCCTGTTACAGCTAATTGTACAACAAAATATATGACTGACTAATGTACCAAAAATAGGCCTAGTTATGCTGATTGCTCCATCCAACAGGAGCCAGCTTTCACAGAAGCTAGCAGTGCCTTGATTAAAGATGACAATGGTATGCTCCAGGGGCAGATAAACAAAACGCCTAATCAAGCACTTTTTACTTAATGACTCCTCAGATTGTCTATAGCTAGAGGTGTGTTGTCCCAGCTCTGTTTTGAAATTCAAATGCTGATTTAAGACTTCTCTATGCAAGATTATAATAAAGATAACTACTTTGAAATCCCACCACCTTTGTTTGCTTTAATCCCTAAGTAACTTATTTACTCTACTTTGAAATAACAGCTTATAATGATGTACATTTGACTTGGGATGTACTAGCCTTGTTTTGAGACTTTGTCATATTCTGATATCATAAAGATTGAAAACCACATTTCAATTCAGCTTTCTGGTATAGTGAGAAAGAAAGCTGGTAATAATACTGAGCATCAGCTTAATGCTTCCCTAAATCCTTTAACTCCAAGCAGCTGTGACAAACATTTGAGTTTCCCCAATGATGCTCAGGCTGTAAGGCTCCATGGTTTGTCAAGGGACACTTTCTATCCACCAACTTGGCAGACATGTATAAAAGAAGAAGATGGAGCATAGTCAGAGGAAGAAAAGACGTGTTACTCCAAAGATGAGGCAGGAGAAGGAGGGGAAGAAAACAACCAGTAATCTACTCAAATACTTCCTCAACTTCCTTTTCCTTAGCTCATCCTGGCAAATAGCACATCCTCCAGAAAGAGGCTCTGTAATCAGATTCCTCTCCCAGTCTGACAGCTGGTTGCACAGAGTGGCAGCCAATTAGAGTGAACGGAGAAAGGAAGCCACAAAAGAGGGTAGCCAGGCTTTCTTAGTGACAGAGGAAAAGCATTATACAAAGCTGCAGCATTGCAAATGATTTCCTGTTTGTGACAAGCCGCAACACTTCTAAACAACAACTATAAGAGCTGTAGAGCCTGAAATAATAATGGTTTAAGAGTCAACAGATGTTTTGAGAGAGTGGGAGGGTCTTTACTAATTCAATCAGATCATCTATGCTTAATAGTGTTTCTCTATCCCCACAATGAGAGAGAAATGTTACTGCGTTTGTGTTTTTGAATTTGATACATTTTGGGGGCCATTTTTTATAAAAAATAGCAAGTTTTCGTTATCGATGCCTGGACCCATGAGGGAAATGGCTGTTTTAGGGTCAGGGTTAATATTTAGGACCAAGGTAGGAAAGGAGTTTAGGTTGGGGTTAGGTATGAACCCATAAGGGTTAAGTTTAGAGTTGGAGTCACGGTTAGACAATAGAAATGGGTTAGACATGAAAGGAAGTCAATGGAAAGTCCCCAAAAAGATAGAGACGTATTATGTGTGCATAATGGTTTGTTCTAGATACAATTGGGGGTAGTGTATTGTCAAATATATAAATATAACTTACAAGTCCAAATGGGGACATTCAACTGGTCCCCAAATGGTAAACTTTCCCTCTTTGGGTTGAGGTTATATGTAGGACTAGGGTGTAAATTCAGTTTAGGTTATGATTAAGTAAATGTTGGTAATGGTTAGGGTGAGGGTCTAGGTTAGGCCTTATAAAATGAATGTAACTCAATGAAATATCCCCATGCAAACAAAGATTGTAAGTGTGTGTGTGTGTGTGTAATTGTTTTCAATATAGTGTGGCACACATTTTCAGAAAAAATGGCATGTTGTGGGGACCGGCTGCTCCTTGGGGAACCCTATGCCTGCACTCCACACGGGGAATTGTTGTTTTTGGGGTCACATTTAGGACAAAGATGTGAATTGAGTTTAGGTTGGGGTTAGGGTTAGGTATGACCTCGTAATGGTTAGGGTAAGGACCACGGTTAGGCTGTAGAAATGAATGGAAGTTAATGGAAAGTCAAGCAGAGATACTGAGACAAGTTTGTGTGTGTGTTTGAGTGTCTGTGGCCGTTGAATTATTCTCAACACCCCTTCGCAAAACTCTTGAGGTCAGTATTGCTGAAACGGCTTAGCTTCGAACGGAGGGAGGAGGGGGAGAGTGCCCCTTTCAAATCTTACTAGCTCTCCAACATTACCAACCATATATGCATGTATATGTATATATATACATATACATATACATTTTTTTTTTTGCATGTATGTAAGGAGGTAACTGTTAGAAACCTCAATCATGGTCACTTCTCTAATCCCTTCAATACAGGAAATAGTCTAATAAAGGCCTTCCTATCAAACTTAGACAACAGCCATCTGCAAAAGCACACTGAACACTAACAATGTCCGCATAGAAAGCGATGAAGTTAATGGTTGTATTAGCTATCATAATAATGTCAGAATGATTAAAGTACCTCACTATGTAACAATTAATACTGCTGGTTTTAGTGTAGGGTGATAAAAAATACCACAACATAAAGATTAGGTAATGCAATTACTGACAAAATTAACTGGCTTCTGATCGGTGTCACCGCTGACTGAGCAGATAAGGCACCTTGATTGAATAAGCCTGGTTGTTAGGAGCAGGTTAGCTGCATGAAATAAATCACTATGGTAACTTACCTGTAACTGCTTTTGTGAAACCAAGTTGATACTCAATTAGGCCAGGATATCTGGAAAATCCCAACTTAATTCCTTATCTTGTTTTCCTGAAATCTTTCCTCTATACTGTCTAAAGGGTCTCGGGTTTGAATGTACATTGTAGGAACCCTTTCCTCTAACATTCTGTATGGTATTAAGCAGTTTAAGATGAACACAAAGCTGCAAAGGGAAATGTTATGATCATTTTATTCTCAGTCAAAAGAGCTTGGGATTTTGCAGGTGATTAGATTTGAATGTAGACTAGATTTTTAAATTAGCAGTGCACATAAACAGTTGCTGGGAAACGGTTTGTGAGCTTTTACATTCATATGCAGAGCTCCCTTTGAGTCCAGACATCAAATCTTAATATGAAAGAGGCTTTTTATTGTGACCATTGAAAAGATGTATTTTAAAGTACTTTTCCCTTTGTCTTATGTTTTTTATTTGAAACAATCCTGCCTCCATTAAATTCAACCACTCAGACAAATTTATCTGTAAATGTCGGCCTCACAAAGGTTTTGTTGTTTTCTTGTTGTTAAAAAGGTTAAGGATAGCTAAAAGCATAATATTTTCGGAGATTTGCTAAATTACCCGCATGTATTTCTGTTTCCTTTATTTAAACATGAATCATCAGTTTAGAGTAAATTCTGTGTGTGTATTTAGCTTTATTATTGGCATCACAAGGGCAAAAATTCCCCACACACACTGTTATGTCAGTCTTTTCCCATGCAGGCTTTTTTCTCCTCTTTGATCAGCTGAGCAGCTTAAGTTAATACGCAGAACTTGTGATTGTTAAACCAGAAAACAGGATTAAGGCTCTGCCTTTCTTGAAAAAAGATCTGCTATAGTGAATACAGTATATGCACAGCTAACATCCAGCCTTCCTGTCTGGGTCAGCAGACTCCAAGTGCAAAGGGTTCATCATTCTTTTGGGAGAGTATTTATCACATAGGAAGACATATATTCAATATTAATAATTAAAGAACTCAAAAATCAACTACAAACTGATAACAGGCATTGACATAATTAATTTTTGCACTGCAAAGAGATTACCGCTGTTTTATTTTGTGGCCATAAAATCAAAGCAGACACATTTTTCGTAAGTTGCATTACTTTGTGCTGCCAAACTCCAAATACCGTACTATAAACTACTGGGTTAACTTCATGATAAACACAATATAATGCAAATCCAAGGAGGCAATTTAGATTTTGCTTTAAAAGTGATCATTTAAAGCTCATGTCCTAATGGTGGTCACCTAGTTGTTGAAAACTAGGACTTTTATGTCCAGTAGAAGCAACAAAAATCGCTGGTAAACATCTGACTGAGATTTTTGGTTACTGAGTAAAAAAAACCTTAACCCCACAACTGCTCCCAAAGAGATGGGCTCAATGCAAAGGACAATTTTCATTGTAATGCACAATTGCAATGGTGCATAAAGGTTATTATATCTATATAATACTATAATATAGTGAAATGAAAAAGTATTATTTAAATATGTTTTATGTTTTGAATTTGACTTTTGTTTTTTCCTCTAGAACTCTATTGCGACCTTACAAAATGGATCTTGCCTTCAAATAAATAAATAAAGTATAAATAACTATATAAACATAATAAAGCTTTCAGTGTTATTAGTTCTAATTCTTTCTCCCCCTCTAGAAATATGTGTGATAAGCCTGACCCCAAGCTTAACAGAAAAAGCAGGAGCAGATTGCATTAAAAGGTGGCAAAAGGTCGAAGTGTTGTTTTGCTATATTTCTGCATTTTATCAGGAATTTAAAATGGCCTGAGCATGAGAGCTGTTGCAACGTAAGCCTAACATGAAACCGTAATTTGAAAAAAATAAAGCCTCTTTACTGCAGTGGGACACTTCAACACACCATGCCCAATTTCTATACATATCCACACATGCAAGTCCATAAAAAAATGAAATAATACTGTCCAAAGGGTTTAGAGGATAATCCAAGCAAGTGGAGTGTACTACATCCTGGCAGGCATTTAATTCCCTCTTCTTTCAAAAAGGGACATGGCTGTAAGGTTGGGTCAATGGATGACGATGGTGGAAAAAAGACAAAAATCCGCATTTCAGGTGCTGCTCACTCTCTACATTCACTACCTTTAATTTTTTGTTATCATATCATCAACATTTTATTAGTTTAACTTGTATCTAATATATTAAAATTGATTTCAGTGTAGAAAAGTAAAATCTTCAATGGTTAAAGTCGATTCTGATAGGATTTTCTAATCTAGCCTCAAATCTGTGACACTTAAGAGTTCTTGTCAGGTCAGAGCAGTACTGGAGACCCCTGAGGGGACATGCTCATTATCAGGAAAGGCAGCCATTCTGACAGATAATAGGCTGGAACTTCACAATATGACTCTGTCACAGTCAACACAGACACACACCCACACACAGGCCTAATTAAGTTTTTATGGGTCTGGTTCGGGGCTATTTGGTGCTTGCATCTCACTCCGAGCTAAGTTCAAAACAGTTATGCATACAGTTGGCAAACAGCCGAGCCTGCGGGGCCAGTGAGTGGCCTATGCTCTCACAACATTGTCCAGTGTAAGGATTTGTGAGGCATTAATGTGTTGTGGCTTTTGCAGACTTTGCCTTGGTTTCAGTTTACATCAAGATTGAACTCCCTGAGAGCAGCAGGAGGGATAAAATAGAACCAGACCGACGAGCTAAATCATAGTTGTAGTTGTCTTCATAATAATCTGCTGCAATCCAAAGAGATTATGGAATAGCAAAGTCAGCACATTTGCTAATATAGTGCAATTTCTACGCCAGCACTATACTGTTTCAACTGTTGTCTTAGATATTAAAAGTTTAAATTTCTAGAGGGGTGTTTTTTTCTACAATCCAGACCATATGCAGGAATAAAGACACACGTCAGTCACAAAATAACTATGAATAACAATGAGAACGCCATTAATAATGACAGCATGTCTGAGCATAGGGCTTTCTTTGTTTGTTTTTGCTAGGTCTTTGTTTGTTTTTAAATCATTTCAGTTTTAAAAAAAACTATCTTCCGGGCACGATGTTGGTGTAGTGGTTAAGCGCGCAACAATGTATGGAGGCCTCAGTCCTAGACGCGGGGGTCGCTGATTTGAATCCCGCCCAGTCAACCTTTGCCGCTTGTCTTCCCCTCTCCCTTCACCCCTTTCCTGTATGCCTACCGTTTAAAATAATGTCACATAAAGGCCACTATAGCCTAAAAATATACATATATATAATAACTTATAGCCTAAATATATATACATACCAACATATACACATACACACACACACACACACATATATATATATATATTCCCATGCATTGATAAAAGAAAGCTATTATGGTAATACCATTTTCTTGAGGAGTAATTTATTCTTTTTAGGCATGTCTCTGACATGGATATTCACCTGCTGTTTAGAGTCTGCATCCCTTTCTCTATTTTTCATTCTTCACTGAAAGCAAAGGTTTGAACCTATTCCCACTATTTAGTCATTGTCTTTACATGTAACACCGATATTTTTGTCTCTTTATCCAGTCCAAAAATCCATGATGACATAGCAAAAATAGCGTATTTATTCCTCTAACATTTGTTTTACGTCACAACCATAAGGTTGATTTTGTTTTTTGTGACTTAATATGACAATATGATTATAATATGATTTTTATCCCTTATTTATTATCTTTAATTTTGTGTTATTTTTTTCTTGCCTATTCTTAATGCACCTTTTCCTCCTT
>JAUZNJ010032947.1:0-13422 GCA_034780135.1 Jordanella pulchra
CCCCCCACCGTGGGCCCCGCAAATCTTGTGTAACTTGAGGTTTATAAGCCTCATTCAAAATAGAGGGATTCAAAGGAACCTCGATGAATAAGTTCTTCTACTGACATGACAAGTTTAATGCTGCACAATTGTGTTACATGCTTTGTTGTTCTGTTTATTCTGTGACTTAAAGTAGCATGGGCAAATGAATGGTATCAATGGTATACTTCCAGGGATACAAGCAAGGGTTTCAATTTCTGTATATTTATCACTTGCAGAATAAATCAAGTCTAAATCTTCCATTGAGTGAGTCAGTGACTGAATGCGATCAGCTGGTTTCTTTTTAAACCTTATGGTAAACTACCTTTTATTAAATAGTTTAATAATTAAATATAGGTCTGTAAAGGGAACATTTTTTGTTACTAAAGTTACTTAAAGGGATACTCATGCAAGAAAAATAAAGGGGAATGAAGTTTGATGCCCTACGTGTAAACCGATGTATGTCAGTTTTAGTTATAAACGGACCATTAAGCTTTTTAAACTCAGATGGCTTTTTTATCAGAGGTGGTAGTATTTATTGGTATTTCTACTTTTGACACCAGGGGGCAGCAGTGGTCATTGTCGGTTAAATCTGTGCCTGACTTATTCTAGGTTTACCCTTAAAAAATAAAAAATTCATAGTTTGTTTTGTTCTGCTTAAGAAATAGGTGAGACATGAAAGCGGGAAACATTTGTACAAGACTAAATTTCCTGAAACCCAAAATAAATGAAGTCACCCAAACAATTGATGTAAAACAGTTGATGTGTTTTTTAAATACCAAATATCTGCCTGTGAACATTCATCATACTAGTCTAATGTCCGTTGTTATTTAATGAAGTCAATGAGCCAAAAGCAGAAAATAACTGGGCTCAGGTCACTGATCATAGATATGTAGCCTCATTCCAAAAGGAGACATCGCCCTCTAGTGGTAGCAACAACACAATCCTTTTTTTTCCCAAATCGTTGCTCTTTCTTAACAGACTTATATTATAAAGATGACACTATGATCTGTGTTTTAAATATGAACCCAGTGTAGTTGCTTCAGCTCCTCCTTTTTTCTGTCTCTGCAGGTTTCTGATTGTTCTGGGGTGCTTGATTCTGGCCATACTGACCACATTCAGGGAACATGAGAAGGATTCTGCACACTGGCTGGTTATACTGGTGAGAACCACTCAGTCCTCAGCAGAGGATGTAACTGAAAACTCCTAACAGACACAAAAACACACTCGCAGCGAGTGAGTGAACCGGTTCTCTGTGCAGGAAACGTTTGCCATCTTCATATTCGGAGCAGAGTTTGCACTGAGAATCTGGGCGGCTGGTTGCTGCTGTCGCTACAAAGGATGGAGGGGGAGGCTGAAGTTCGCCCGTAAACCACTGTGCATTTTGGGTAAGGAGGTGGAACCATAAGTATATTAAACTGATCAAGTAATTTTTAAAATTGAAATTAAACAAAAAGTGTTTAGACTAGCTAAAATAGCTGATTTGGCTCGATTTGGTGGTGGGGGGGCATTGATGTTTATTTTACAAAAGCAGATGCAAACTGAAAACTAAAAGGAAAGTAAAAAGTAGTTAGTTCTAGTAACTAGTTCTAAAGGTCTAAGTTTGTTTTTCTGCCCTGAAAAGTAAAGAAAAAACAATCTGGATCGGAAAAGTTCTAAGTTGTTTATTTTTCTGTCCTGGAAGGTGAAACAATATATAATTTTTTTGCTGCCCTGAAAGGCAAGCCATTTTTTAATCTCTACCCTCAAGTTTTCTTGACTGTCTTTTTCTCTCACTTGCCTTTCAGGGTTTCCACAGAAAACATTTATAAAATAAACTACAAAAATGTCAAACAATCTGGGAAGAACTGGGAAGAGACTGACATTGAATCTCTTCCCGCTTTGTCAGCTGCCCTGACCAATGCAGCAGATTCAGAATAAATTTCCACTAATTGGTCTGAAATCCTCCTGTCCTTCAGTTACTGTGAACGTCAGGACTTCCACAGGCTGCCGGGGGCCCCGGACATCCTCAGTTTGTCCAGATGTAGAGCAGCTTCAGCCCTTTAAACTCCCAGTGAAGAGCTGCGGCTGCCTGATCTGTCCATCCTTACAGACCCTGCAGATCTAAGCTGCAACCAGGCTGCAGAAACATCAGCCAGTCATGATTCTAAGTTTCTGCTTCACTGACTGATGTGGGTTTGATCAATTATTATGTTCAGAACAGATCACACACAGAAGTACATCTAAATATGTGATGGGTGTTATTGGATGGCACATGTGGTAAAACTGCCTGTAGCTAAGAACTGGAAGTCACTAAAAATACTAAGAATTGTATGAATCACTTTTGACCCAGCAGATTTGGTCACATTTTCAGGAGAACCATAATAAATTTATGAAAGAACCAAACTTTATGAATGTTTTTTGTAACGAACAAGTCTGTGTTCCGATCACTCTATCACAGAAAAATAAGACTTGTAGAACTTATTGGAAACTCAAGACAGCCATGACATTATGTTTATTACAAGTGTATGGAAACTTTTGACCACAACTGTACATCCCCCCCCCCCCATAGAAGCTTTTTAATTATAGTTTTTCCATTAAAAATTGAGTGAAAGCCTCTGTAGACATTTTACTAGTAGAGTTCTTATCGTTTTTCCTGATTTTAATCCAACAAAATCTCATTAATGACATTTAGCCTTTAACGGGGGTCTCGTCCATTATTAATATCTTTTGAAAGACGTCTCTGTTTCTTCTACCAAGACAGCGGCTCAGGTCGCACTCCTTAATTCGTCAGAGAAAGTTTCCTCTCACAACTTTTTCTGGTTCTGCTGTAGACATCTTCGTGCTGATCGCCTCGGTGCCAGTGGTGGCGGTGCGTAACCAAGGTAACGTTCTGGCCACCTCCCTGCGCAGCCTGCGCTTCTTGCAGATCTTGCGGATGTTACGCATGGACCGGAGAGGGGGGACGTGGAAACTTCTTGGCTCTGCAATCTACGCACACAGTAAGGTACGGCTGAAGACACTCTATAGAGAAATGAATGGCGGTAAAAATAGGGACAGATAATCCCATCAATGATTAAAGTTGCTTCTAAGAATTAGAAAAAAAAGTTGAAGAGTAAAATCTTTTAACCATTGTTAATATTTTCACATTTAGCTTTTGCACATAAGCTGTGAATATCTTAAAAAGCCTTAAAGCCACAGGAAAGGACTTCTGGAAAGTGTCATATCATTTCAGAGGTGATGCTTTAAGATGGAGAGTTCATCCCTGTTATTGAATTATTGATCAACATGTTAATCTCTGCAGACTTAAAACCTCTACTGCTGCAGTGTCATTTAGTTCTTAGAGATGTATTCAGATTTACCTGTCACTCAAAGAGGGATCAACCAATTCTCTCAGGGCAAATCAATCAATAGACTGGAGATTGTATTTGTCTTGATACACCTGAAAAGTGTTGCGTAATATTAAGTTCATAGACTTTGCCACTGGGAGGTTTTAAAGTCGTGGGTGTTGGTGTGTCTGCAGGAGCTGATCACAGCCTGGTACATTGGCTTCTTGTCTCTGATCCTGGCATCTTTCCTGGTCTACTTGGTAGAAAAAGACGACGGCTCTGGAAATGTTTCAGACCAGGAAAACCCCACGGCACAGACTCAGCAGCAGGACTTTGACACCTATGCCGATGCGCTGTGGTGGGGGCTGGTACGTACGGTTGTTAGGCAATTAAAACACCAAATTAAGGCTTAAATAATGGCCAGGCTGTTAACTCTACAAACATGGTGTTGGACATTGCTGTCTGACCTGCACCAGATGTTTTGAAACATTGCAGAACAAAAAATGTGAGTTTTAAACATCAAAACGTGCATAGAAGTGTTGTGCAGAAAATCCTGGTGAGTCTGAAAATAACGAGTTGTTATAAAATACTGATAATATCCAGATTCTTTATTTATCCAGCTTTATTTATGAATGAAGCTGAAGGTGAATAAGTTATAGCAGTAGACTTTACATGGGGAGATTATAAGCTGGAGTTTTTGATTTTTCAAATCAGCCTTTAGAAATGCCACAATACAGCAACATGTTAAATTGGGTGGTACTACAGAGAGATCCGTCTTCACATTGCAGACAAGTGCCTGGGTGGAAGAAAACAACTATATTTCAAAACAAATCAATACTCTTTAGTGTAGAGGGAATATTTAATCATTATAATACCTATAGTTGACTTTGAAAGGTTTAATATAATATGATATAGGTTCTTTAAAAGGGTCTTTTGAGTCCAACAATCTGGTGATGAACGGTAAAATAGAAAGAGAAAGGCTTTCTATAAATACATTGGTTTCCTCATCCAATCCGTCCTTGAATCAAAATGACAAAATTTTATTTTCTCCTCTGATAGTTTTTGATTTGGTATTCTAAAGTAGGAATATCATCTGTCACAGCATCTTTTATTAAGTCATTGTTGTTGAGATCATGGGTTTCAGTATCTGTTCATTATCTCTCTTCTGCAGATCACACTGACCACCATCGGTTATGGGGATAAAACCCCAAAGACTTGGGCTGGGAGACTGTTAGCTGGCACTTTTGCTCTGATCGGAGTTTCCTTCTTTGCTTTACCTGCTGTGAGTACATTGCTTAATATTATGGTCATAAACTGATATGATATGTTGCTAAAGTTCAGCATCATGTTTAACATGAGGTTGATGTTAACAAAAGGTGAATCTTAAAATGATTTCTTAGGTGTCTACTGGGGGGTAGAAAATTAGAGCAAATTACTGCGCACAAGTAAAAAAAAACAATAAAAAAGAACCAAATTGTAGAAAAGAGAAAGATAGTGAATCAAATTCTCATGATTACTGACTAAATCTAACAGGAGGTAATGTTTGGATGTTTTAATGGGAATGTATTGAAATAACTACGTACAATGATGGTATTAATTGTAGATCTCTGGAGCAGCTAACTGCACTGGCTCCTTTACTGTGATGCTGCAGCCGCAGAAGTAGACACACCTGAGATAACGCTTGACAAAAACATAGAGTTCACTAAAACTAAGAACTTCACATGAAGTTCTGAGTCTGTATGCTGCCCTATGCCACACATTTAGTTTAAATGTTTTGTTTACTCCAACTACTCCATAAAAGATTTATAGAAAGCTTATTTTTTCTCCCACCTGATTAAAGTTTTAATAAAACAATGTTTTATTTGGAAGTTTTTGCAGTTAACCAATGCAAATGGACTTAAACCCTTAAAGGTGCAATGCCAGGATGATTATGACCAGGATGTGTGGGGTCTGCAGAAATGTTAGCTTCCCTTGTCCTTTACAGGCTCTAAATGGAGGGAAGTCCAGCTCTGAGGATCCTAATACAAACATTATTGCTCCTTGCACTGTGGACATGTCCCTCTTTTGTGGATAAACCAGAGCACACAGTGATCAATGAACAGGATAAGCTGAATAGCTGAACCTCTCACAGCTACACGGACCTGAATCAAATGGTCTCTGCAGAACTTGATCATGATGGGGGAGTTAAGCCATTTCACTTGGGTATGTTGGAGAAGGGAAGCTTCTGAAGGCTACAGGCTAGTAGCTATGTTGGAGTCAGCTGGACCAGCAGCACAGGATGTGGTCAGATCAACCAGTTACCTTGTTAGAGACGAACAAGAAACAAGGATGTGAGCAGTTTTAAAGAGAGACATTTCAGATGAGATTAGAGGATGGTTTAATTTCTAAAAGGTTTGACTCTGTACAGAGTTTTTTAGGTTACTGTTCAGTAGGATTCAGAATCAGCAGACCCAGCTGTTTGGTTTTGATCACAGGGGATTCTGGGTTCTGGCTTGGCTCTGAAGGTCCAGGAGCAACACAGACAGAAGCACTTTGAGAAGCGCCGACACCCGGCAGCCGGGCTCATTCAGGTGAGACACGATACCTTAAACCAGAAACACACATGTGCTGACAGGATCAGAATGAATCTTTTTGTGACTGTTAGATCTGTTTAAGATGAAAATGCTGATTGGGTAACATATTTCTGTTCTGTGTTTTTGAATCCAGTCTGCTTGGCGTTATTATTCCACTAATCCAATCAGGGACGATCTTATTGCCACATGGAGATTTTATGAAACCATCATCTCTCTTCCCTGTTTTAGGTAAGTGGCTCAATTTTTCATCCGTGTATAGAACACATAAACACATTCTAGGTGACTTTATGTCCTTTCTCTCTCTCTGTATGAAAGGAAGGACACCCTGGAGGCCATGGTGAGGTAGGTCACTGAGCTCCTGCAGAGATGCAGTAAATGACAGAGCTATGCCTGCAGTAAAGACTCTCCGATAAGACTTTAATTAGTTCTAAAAACTGAAGACGGATAATAATGAACATTTCCTAAAATACTCTACCCAATGTGTCTTTAAATAGCTTTATATATTAACGTATTAAACCATAACTCGATAAATGGCTTGTTGAAGATCTTGATTTTGACCGCCCACTCTCTCTGCAGTCTCTCACACTAATATGAACACCCTTTAATCTGAGGATATTTTTTAATACTTATTAGGGAGTCCATTAGTCCCAGCTAAATTATGAGTGACAGTTTAGGTCCATTAATTAGAGCCAGAAATGAGGAGACTGAGGGGTCTGAGGGGAGATGGATTTCCACTTTATCACTCAGTAACTAGTTTCTACAGTCCATCAAACTGTGATTTCACTAGAAATATTTGATTTATTGGTAAAATATTAGCTCTACTGAGCTGATGGTGTACAGCATCCACCCTACTTATGGTAAAGATGTGTTTTACTGCAGCCCAGCTGACCAAGTTCTGTAGTATAAATCCTACACTAAAAGACAAGCACAGCTCAGACAAGAAAAGGTCAAACAAACCAGTGAAACTCTGAACAATCAGAAACATGTTGATGAGACCAGAAACTTAAAACCCACATGGAAAAAAAGAAACAAATATAATTTCCATGTCTTCTGCTGTAGAATCAGCATCTTGTTGATAACATGCAGTAATGAAAAGTGGCCACATTTTTAGACACACTCTGCTTTTAGCAAGCTGGAGAATTTTGTCCTCAGAGCTGCCTTCGTTCTTCATTTCATAAATTCAAACTGTGACAGAAACATGTCCCAGAGTTGTTGATCCATGTTGACATGATGGCATCAGTTAATTACTGCAGATGTTGGTGTGTTGGACTGAGATCTGATGACTGTGGAGTCTTGGAGTTTAATGAACCTATTGTAGACAAACTAGTTTGAGATAAGATGAGTTTGGTGACATGGTGCATAGTCACGCTAGAAGATGACATGGTCAACAGCAACAGTCAGAATTTGGCATTTAAATGATCCTTGTTTGAGAGGCACAAAGTGTGCAAATTAAATCTCCCACACACCATAATACTAACACCACCAACAACAGACAGCATCCTTAGCCACAGACCAATGCCGGGATGGATCAAGCCATCTTTTAAGTTTATACTGGAAAAATGTTCTTCAAAATAGGTTTTGTATTTAACCCTTTACGACTATAACATCATTTAAAGAGCAAACTGACACCTCAGTAGTTCAGCACTGATGCCTCTACAAACCTGTAGCCTATTTTCCTTGAATGTACTTCGGTTTGGAGGTTCCTGCTCTGTTTCTGGCACATCCAGATCAAACCAGATATCAACTCTACATAAGAAAAAAGTATCAAGTATGAGTGTGTGCTATGAGACTGAGCAGAAGAGTGCTGTAATTCTGTGTTCTGGCCACAGGTGGCAGTATCATTACAAAACTCTGTAATGCCTCTTTAATATATAGGCTCACAGTTGTTGTTCTTGTCGTGTTTTGGTGAAACAATATAAAGCGTAGCCTCAGTTGACTGGAGGTGTGCCTGGTGTGGTCCTCTGGTGTTGTAGCCCCTTAGCTCCCAGGTCCACAGGTTGTGCCGTAGAAGATGGTTTCCATGGTTTCCATACCTTGGTTGTATTGGGGGATAATTTGAGCCCCTGTTGCCCTTCGATTATTTCATACCAGTCTGCCTTCCTCCCTTGACATCAACAGGTACTTCCATCCAAACTACAGATCGTTGGCTAGTTTCTATTTTTTAGACCATTCTCTGTGTACAAGAGCAACTACACTACATTCAGAGTTAACTAAATCTCCATTTCAGGTTCTGATGCTCAGTTTAAACTTCAGCAGTTTGTCTTTACCAAGTCTAACTTTCTGTTTGTGTTAACAGTAATTAAACTGATGTATCTAATATTTGACCTGCAAGTGTCAGTCTGAAAGTCTTCCTCTGCTCAGTTTTTCAGGTTTAGGTTTCCTCAGTCGCATTGTAATGGTTTATTACCACAAACAGCATTTTAGTTCTTGTTATTGCATTCAAGTGTTCTTCTTTGTGTCTATAGTGCTCTATTTATGATTTCCTACTCGCATTCAGATTTCCTTTATAATACACAAAAAAGCAATAGGCACATGTGAAACAAGGACCCCAGCGGTCTTTAAGGATCAGCACCTGGGAGAAATGGGCTGAACATTATCTGTTTGCTTTGAGGGAAGAGGTGGACCTCATCCAATGACTAAAACAGCTTTAACAGTGGCCTAATGAGTTGTGTTCTATGTGCTTGGTGAAATTAGAGCTTTTGTCAACAGTTTCCTGGCTAATCTGTGATCTGTTCCCGAACAGAAAATGATCTTCCATCTGAGGTCATTTACAAATGGATGAGTGTTTTGTTGATGCTGCCAGGAGACCCTTTCAGATCTTCTCTTCCCAGTTTATTGTGATTCCCTTTATCTCTATAAAGTTTCATTTTGTTGATAGAACTAACAAGATTTTCAGTGTAAAGGCGAAGCTCTTTGAACAACAGATTTGTCCAGCTACAGTGAGCTGAAAACATTGGGTCCTCTGATCTGTTACAGATAAGATGCTACTTTCTTTTCCTCCTGTTGTGCCACCTCATTTAGAGAGATCCGAGGGATAATCACATCTCATTTTCTGCTCTTTATTCGCCGAGGAGCGTTCAGAAAGAATAGCCCCTCCTTCTTTAAAGCATTCTCTTTCTACACCCTCTCAGCGCCGTAATCTGCCGTGCCTTTTCTGCCCTGAAGTCACATAGAGGCTCATATTGTGTCCTCTGTGGGAGCAAAGTCGCTGAGAACGTTCCACATTTCAGAGGCCTCGTTTAGGCCGATGTCGGCTCCGATTACTCCCCCCACCTCCACGCCTCGTCCGAGGGACACAGGAGTCTTATTTTACCGAGCGAGCTCCGTCTTTGTCCAGCCCAATATTGTCACAAGACCCATCTCCTTGGGCTCTTTGATGCCTCCTCCTGCCTGACGGACATCTCTGATTTGTAAAACCAGCAAACCATGAATAAATCTCCAGATAGTTGAGCAAATAGCCTTTGGATAGGAAATGTGGCAACATTAGATGTGTAAGCAATAATCCAAAACAAACAGTTAAAGGAAAATGTAAATGGCTCTTCTGCCGTGGCCGTCTCTGTGTTCCTGTCAATAACCTGTGTGTCAAAGTGTGACAAACCACGAACCATCAGGTCTATGGGCCATCTGGAGACACATAGGACTGGTCTGGGACCAGTTGGTTTGATTACACTCTGGGAAATAATATCAGAGAAAAACAAATACTCCCATGCAGGCAAGTTACTGTTCAAATATTAACAGCAGTTGTTCCAATAAGAGGGCAGGGTTTACTGAGCTGAAACAGTTTTTCAGTGAAACATTAACTTTAAAGGACAACTAACTCCAAAATCACCTTTTGTTGGCTAATAAAATATACATCCTGATGTCTGACTCTGTCCCCCCCACACAAACTCCTCTGGTATGGGGTCAGTTGTCGTTTAATCAGACATTAGTGTAGTGTCCCTTTAGACTAGGAATGGGTAACTCCACTTTACTTTAAGACGTGTCCTTTGTCCAACACACCTGAATGAAATGGCTGAATAACACCCTCAGTGTGCAGGTTCTACAATTAAATTCAATTCAGTTGTATTTATATAGCACCAATTCACAACACGTGTCATTTCAAGGCACTTTACAAAGACAGTTAAATCAAATCACGCAATCAGATTATTTAAAAGTTTTCTATCTAAGGAAAGCCAGCTGATTTTATTGACTCATTAATTCAACAGCAATCCCTCACAACAAGCATGCATGTTAGCGACAGTGGAGAGGAAAAACTCCCTTTTAGGGAGTCCTGGTGATCATCTCATTATTTGATTCAGGTGTGTTGGAGCAGGAAAATACCTTGCAATGTCAGGACACCAGTCCTCGAGGTCTGAGAGTTGCATCTCCAGATTTAGACCCTTTGCACAAAAGAAAAAACAAAAACTGAATTACAACAGTTAGTTTTTGCCGTTTATTTTTATTGTGTTGTTTTAACAGTGGAGGGTAGTTATGATAAACAGATATGAAAGAATCTTGTCTCAGGATTTCTGTTTCACTTAAGTGGAAAGTTCCAACCGGTTAATCGTACTGTACTTTAAAATATCTTACTAGAGATAATTGATTTAATTTTATTTTAAATACTATTGATGTCAAACTAACACGGTAGAAATATCAGTTGCTGTTAGCACACAGTTGTTTTTCTCTCTGAATGTCTTGTTCTTTTCCACTTTAGTCAGAAAGTAAGTTTGCTTGAGCGTGTTCGGCAATCCAACGCAAGACCGTCAATGGCTATGGCCAAGAAACCGGTGGTTAATGCTGAATCTATTGAGGAGAGTCCCTCCAAGGAGCCCAAACCCGCTGGCTTCAGTAATCGGGAGCGCTTCCGCACTGCCTTCCGCATGAAGGCCTACACCCTGCGCCAGAGCTCTGAAGGTAAGAGACCAAAACCCAGGACTCTTATCACCCCTCTGTCTATGCAAACATATTTTACGCTGTTTGTCTTTCAGATGCCGGAGCTCTTGCAGACCCAGTCCTAGAGGACCGGGGCTTTCCCCCAGAGATCCTCCTAGAGGAGATGATCCCAACATTGAAACTGGTCATCAGGGCAGTCAGGTCAGAAACTGCTGAATCAGAACTTCATGGCTGAGAGACTGATTTTGAACTCGAAATTAATAAGAAATGTGCTAAAAGTCTAAAGAAAGACTTCTTCGGAAAGCATGGAGAGCAGATTACAAGGTGGTCTGACTATTAGGGAGGAAATTAAGAGAAAAACAGTTATCCATTCATTGTTAATAATTACTTATCCTTGTAGGGCTGATGGGGGGGGCATTGGCTGAGAGGTCGGTGTACACCCTGCAAAATGTTCCCTGCCTATCACAGAACAACACAGACACACAGGGGAAACAGCAATGCTCATACCTGAGGACAACTAGATAAAACAGACCATTAAAGGTGGAAGGCGGAGTACCTGGAAAGAAACCACACATGCATGAAGAGAACATGCTAACTCCACACAGAGAAAATAAAGAACAAGATTCAAAAAGCGTGTTTAAGAACTGAAATCTGACTAAATAGTCTTAATCACCAACAGTTTCAAACTCATCAAAGCCACAGGAGCTTCAAAGTTCATACAAAAAATGTTGCCAAATAACCAAGGAGCCTCCAATTATTAGCTTTGGAAAGTTACCATCATATGTTAATCTTATCGTTCTGAGAAAGAGGTTTACTCTGTGTCAATCTTTCTCTATAAAAGTCTATTTGTTTTTGCTTTGCCCTTGGTGTACTGAAGATTTTGATTTTTATTACACTACATTGCCAGTGCTAACTAGGGCTGCAAATTCTCTCTTTATTAAGATTTAATTTCTGGAACATACAGATTTATTTGCACTTCCTGGGCTTCCATAGCTCAGAGTGACATCAGTTCATCCCTTTTGGTTCTTAGATGTCTCCAAATAACTGATAAGCTCACAGTTGGAAACTACTCGCTGCAAAGATTTAGTATCTTATATTTTGCTTGTTTGTGACAAATGATTGTTAAGTTAGAAAAAACTCAATGAATCAGATTTGAAAGGCAACAATTTAGAGATTCGATTTTTAAGCCACAACACCGAGCTCTATTGCTAACTGATCTCAGCTCTGTGTATAACAAAGTAGTTGGTCTATAGGTTCAAGCATGTGTGCTCAGCATGACCTTTCTTTTCAGCAGGATAAAGCTAAATGTAATGTTAACAAGAGCTCACACATGTTAACAGTATGCTGATAATCTATAGGCTGACATAATGCAGGAATTTAATCTAGCGTGAAGACCCGTGAGATGAGCGATTAACCCTGTGAAAGCACCTCTTCCTTCCATCCTATTATCCACAGGCTGAATAGTGCCCTGAAAGGGAAACTCAGACATGAAGGGTTTTAATTTCAGGACCCCCAAGACTTTCTGCCAAACACCAGAGCTCCTGCAGCAACCACGGACTCTGGGAAGAGCTGAAGATAACAGCTCATCAAGGACAAGAGCATTTCAAAGAACCAATGGATGAGAGGATGGAACTCAGGCGTTAACACCAAAAGCGTTCCTAAAGTGTTGTTATGCAGTTTGTCTGTAAAAGAACAATGGAATAAGGAGGTCCTGCCAGGTGACTTAATCTTACTGGACATTGGGTCAAAGCTAAACTAAAACAATTTGTGCACCATGAGTGGCCTTGTTGGAGAAACAAGCAAATTTGTATGCAGTCTTGAGGACATTAATCTAGACCCAGAAACTCATCTAGGTGGTTTGGCTATCTTATTGGGATGCCTCTTTGACATCTTCTTTTGGGTTTTAAGGGCATGTCTAACAAAGAGAAGACACTAGGGCTGAATATGAACTTGTTGGAGATAATTTGTAGCCTTTCTCAGGAAGGACAGCATGGGAGAAGCTGGGAAAGGTTGTTAGAAAGAAAAATATCTGGGGTTTCCTCCTCAACATCTTATCTTGTCAATCCATCTGTCTGATGTCTGCACATTGGAACAAATGGTAGCACTGTTGGCTTTTAAAATAACATCGTAGTTGTGGATCCAAAATGTGCACCAGGTTCCTCCCACCATATAAAAGAAATATCAATATTAGATTTATAGGTCTCTACATTGCCTGTAGGGTATCTGTTTGCGTTTATCGTTGTATTAACGGATGGCGTACTGGTCCACGATGTACCTGCTCTTCACCAACTGAGATGGCCATAAAACCTCCTCATTTGTCCAAGGTGTACTCCTCCTCATGCCTAATGACGTCCAAAGATGACCATTAGTCCTCCCATAAACCTGCAAGGATAAGAGAGTAAGCACATTGGATGGATGAATAAAAGATAAATGACTGGCTCAATTAACTGTCCCTTACTAAGTTTGGAATGATACTTTCACCATTTAGGGAGTATAGTTGGTCAAACTCTACGATGGTGCAATTCTTCACCCAGTGGAGTTATTTTCAATTCAGTTTATTTATATAGTGCCAACTCACAACACATGTCATCTCAAGACACTTCACAAGGACAATTCATTCAAATCACACAGTCAGATTAGTTAAAAGTTTT
>JAUZNJ010032949.1:0-13422 GCA_034780135.1 Jordanella pulchra
TCTATATATATATATATATATATATATATATATATATATATATACATATCTTTTTCTTTTGGTTTTTAATCGGTAGATGTGATCAATGAGTGAGTTCAGCCATGGCATGACGAGTGATGATGATAATTATGGCATTTTGTGTTTACACAAAGACATATAAGACACTACATTTGAACAGATAAATATGCACATGTATCCCATCTTTTTTCCCCAAACTTCTTCTGGTTTGGTCTACCGATTGCCAACATTAGTAGTGAAGAATATAAAGGGCCTTGGAAAGATGTGGGACTTTCAGCTAAACAACTACATCTTCCGAGGCTTTGTTGCTTATTAGTGTTGAAACACTGGGGAAAAGAAGAGCACAAAGAGAGGCCAGCAAGCAGACATAAAGGAAGAAGCTGTGTAGTCTGTTCAGCACAAATGAATGTAGGCGGACCCCACTGTGCAAGGAACATTGTATCCATGGATTAACTCCACACGTTTAAACCCAATTTAGCAGGACTTGCAGCGCTGTGTGCTCCATCTCTATGGGGTGTGTCCCATGATTTTCTACTTTTCACCCTCTCTTCATTTTCCCCTTATAGCTTTTGTGTAAAAACAGTAAGAGGGGGTCAAGGAAGTATGTTCATAAAGCTAATGGGGTGTGGCCTGATATCAAAAACATACTGAAAAGAGAAGAAGGATTAAGAGAGATTTTTAGAGGCAAAAGATACAGGATGTTAAAACTAAGTTGCCGTTCAGCTAAAGTGTGTGTTAAAAATGTAATCTGGACAGGGTACACTTCAGAAGAAAGGAATTTGGTTATATGTCCTAATCTGTCTATGAATAAATAGGACCATTTGAATGACTGTTAAATGATTGTTTGTTCTCCTAATGGGTTGAAATCATATAACCTCCTTGTACATTTGCAACAGATACGATGTCTTTGTTTCTCTAAAGGTGAAGTAAGAACTAAAGCCACAGGGAAACACAGAAGCAAGAATTTAATTACTTCCGTCTTAAAGATTGCAATTGACAGTTCTAGGATGGGATCTCTCACATCTAGTTAATGTTTCATCTTCCCTTAGGCTAGAATGTGTCATTAAGAGTTACATCATAGGTATGGTCAGCTGCCACATTCTCCTACCTGCAGTGTTGATAACCTTTGGGGTACATCAAACTTTATTAGATAGGCTATGATTGTTGTTTCTGCAGTTATACGATCAAATTAGTGATTGGAGGCCACCTGTGTGGAATTCAATCACTGACCAAACAGCATCTTGTGGACCAGGGAGTACAGCAGACAGCTTATGGATTATGTTCTTAGGAGGAGTTAACAGAGTTATATTATAAAACTTTAGTGCACACATAAACTGACAACCTGAGCAGGGGCAGTTCTAGATTGAGTTACTGCCCAGGCAATCCCCCTCCAAGTCCCGTCGTTTCCTAACACCACCACTTCTGCACTTTTGAGTATTGGTGAGCACAGAGTGTTAGCATCTTCTGTGGGCCTAAATTATCATCAGAGAAGCTTCCTCTTGATACACTGTTAACTCTTTATCCTAATCCCTCCTTTGTTTTTGGAAATCACTGATTAGAAATGAATGTTTTGGCTCGCCCTTTATCCTGGTGCCCTTTTTACAGCAAGCAGGGGCGCCTGCAGGTGCAAGGGCACCAGTTTGCCAATTCCCCACACAGAAATATGATAGAAAATGGTAAACCGCTTTTGCCACAGTGATGTTTTTACATCGACTAATATCATTCTCATGCTCAAATTTGGCTTGAAGTCAATTTTTTTTTAAGTTTACTACATTCGTGTAAGGAGAAATAGCATAAAATAAGGTGTTACCACAGAAAGCAAACATGGTGTGTGCATGATGGTGGGAGCACCATGCTTGTTTTCAGTAGTGTCAGTGTTTTTAGTGATCATTAGCTGATAAAGGTATCAATGTTTTAATCCGTCGTTGTTTGTGGTTATTTTAAACAGTGAACGATTAATCACTCTGGTTACATTCATCCTTTTTGGCTGACGGTTGTATAAACGGTGAGGATTTCTTGGTTGGTGATTAATAACTCTGCTGATAGCCGTAATCTAAATCTAGACTGAAATCTAGGAGCCCCACTTTGAGTAAAAGGCTAAGAACCCTGGTATTAAACAGATTACAGTGTTAATCATTTAACAAATGATCATTTATTGATTTTACAATTACATGTTAATTAGCTACAGCTTCCAGTTCAAGTTACTTGATATATTCATAATCTTCCGGTAAAGTAGCACAACAAAAGGTAGCTATAGAACCTGAACCGGTTTAGACTGGTTTGATCCAGTTGAACTTTCGGAGTTAGCATAACTATTATCTTCATCTAAGCCTTCAACTAGTGTGTTAGATCCAGTTACAACCAAATTATTTAAGGGAAAAACTCCCTCTGATTTTCTCCTCCATTTTAGATATGTGAGGTACATATTCCTGTTACAGGGATATGTTTTAGCTTTTTAGGTAGCTGTAATTAAGAAACTTAAGAAAACAATCTCATGACCCAGTTGACTTGATTAGTTATAGACCTATTTCTAAGCTTCCTTTCCAATCTGAAATTCTTGAGAAAATAGTTGGTAAACAAGTGTGTGAACACTTATACCACAATGAGCTTTTTTAAGAGTTTTGGTCAGGTTGTAGATCTCATCAAAGCACTGAAACATCTCTGAATGTAACTAATATATATATATTAATAATAATATTCTCATGACCTCAGATAATGGACTTGTATATGTATTTGTCCTGTTAGATCTCAGTGCTGCATTTGATATAGTTGATCATAATATTCTTTTAGAAATGTTTAAACATTTTGTAGGAAATGGAGGAACAGCACTTAGTTGGTTTAAATCATATTTATCAGACAGATTTCAGTTTGTCCATGTTAATGATAAGTCTTGTTTGTGCTCCTGGATCATCTGTGGAGTACCACAGGTATCAGTGGTTGGACCAATTCTCTTTACTATATAGATGCTTTGAAATGGTAGAATTATTAAACAGCATGGGAATAATTTCCACTGTTATGCTGATGATACTCAGCTATATCTGTCTATAAATCCTGATTAAACTAACCCATTACATAGACTAAAGGCATGTCTTGAAGACATAAAAACCTGGATAACTCTTAACTTTCTGCAACTGAATGCAGACAAAAGTGGCAGCAGAAGTGGCAGTCTTTGGACCAGAGTCTGTGAAAAATACACTTATTATTTAGTCAATTTATTTGGATGGGATTAAATTAGTCTCCGATAATAAAGAAAAAATCTCTGTGATATTTTTGATCAGGATCTGTCATTTAAAGCTCATAATCATAGATGTGTCTGGAATTTCCTTCTTTCATCTCCATAACATTACAAAAAATAGAAACATCTTGTCCACGGGAGCTCTTCATATGGTTCAGAAAGGCGTCACGTTGTTGAGAGTTTTGATTGACTTAGAATATGACTCTCTGTCTCAATCAAATGTCATTAGGGTTTCACAATGAGAGTTAGGATTCCTGATCATTTGTCAACTGAATGCAGTCACAATAAAGCTTTTAATTGACAGTTATTTACACTGCTAATGTGTATATATGTGATGTTGCAGTAAGATGTGACTTCTGATGATTAGATGTTATGGTCACTGATCATAGCAGGTGATGCTCACTACAAAACTTTGTGAAACTCCACTTACTGACTCATTTGGCTGTATGGAGAAGCCTTCCTCATAAAGGCAGGTTATATTTTTTTCCTGTAAAACAATAATGGATACTGGGGTGTTTTAAAAATCTTTCCAATCCTAGCATTTTCAAAGAAAGTGTGTCTCGGTGTGGTGAATAGTTGAATACTTGCAATAGAATTTTTACTAATTGTTTGAGGTTTTACAAAAAAAAAGTGCTACCCATCGTGCTCTCTGGATGGGATTGAGGTTGAGGAGGGGGCATCAGCATATCACAGAGCAACATAGAGATATTCAAGAAGAAAAATCCATCCACACCAACAAAAAAGTAATTTCAGGAGAACAGTCGAGGTGACATCCATATTGGGATTTTTGGAAGTCAGAGTAGTTAAAAGGAAAATGTAATCTCTATACAGAGAAACCTTGGTCAGGATTTGAACTCAGGACCTTCTTGCTGCTAGACAAAGGTGCTTCCAGCTGCTCCAATGTGCAACCTGCACATCTTATTTCCATCCATTTGATTTCATCTCTGTCAGCCAAGCCCTTGAATGGTTCAGGCTCATTAAATACACAGGGTTCTGCAGAAAACAATGAGCCAGATGGGACCAGATCACATGTCGAATCTCCCCTTGAATCTTTTTCCGGGCCCTGGAAAGGGCATTGTGTCTGGTGAAAAAAAAGGCTTTATATGTTCTTGTAGACCTCACTAAAGTTGTATTTTATGTAATATTCTGCTCTTATATCAGACATGTTTCTTTGAGATTACAGGGCAGAAAGTAATGCTGCCTTATGATAAATTTTGGTTTCAAATCCTGGATTTTCTTGTCATTTTTCTAGTTTGGTTGGAAATCATCTTTTAAAAACACAGCAACCTGCAGGCATATTCTAAAATAGTCACCTGAAGTGTCTATGACAGAATCATACCCTCATCAACAAAATTGGATCCCACTCAAAAACCCTTTCATTATTCTCCTACTTGAACCGCAGTGTTAAGGCAAAAAGGACCTTTTCTGTGAAGACACTCCTTTTCTTCATAGAACCCAGTAGAGTGAAGCACTAAATCAGACCTTGAAGACTACGTCCATCCAGAGGCAGCAATTTCTGACCTTTACATCCTTCCTTGCAAATACCAGTACACTCATCTACCTTCACCACACTTTGGGGCACAAATAACTGCTGCCTTTTCATGAACTCAGAGCCAGCCAGTCTTGAAAAGAGGCTTATTAGACCTGATGGTCCATATTTGCTCTATTAGAGCCAACATTAGGATTTTTTAAAGACTAAGTTTGAGATATGAGGCATAGTATTAGCTGTACGTCTGTCCCTTTGTTTTCCAGTTGAAAAGGATGATTTAACAGAAGCTGTTCAGCTGTTTTTTCTGAATAAAAAGTAAAACAGAACATCTAATTTGGTCATTTCTAGTTTGAACTAAATAAAAAACAGCATATATTGATATAACGCTGTATGTTTATTTTCCCGTACCACTTAACCAGCGAGATATTACATAAAAAACAAGCATTTTTTTGAAGGAATTAAAGGTAATATCAGTTGGTCTGAGCTCAGTCAAATTTGCAGCAAGGAAAAGATCAACCAGAACAATGTTGAAAACAGTCCAAGCGTTAGGAAACCTTGCAGATATTTTGTGAAAACAGTAAATTTAAATATTCCTCCTGTTGGACAACTAACTGTTGTACAAAAGTCCCCAAAACTCAAATCTTGTCAGTCAAATAACATTTATAAAGAGGCCAAAATAATAAATGAGTGAGAAACAAGAAAGTGGAACCAGCAGATCCACTAAAACATAATTTTTTTCACTGTCATCGCATGCCTGCTCAGGGGGAGAGACTGTTGTAAAGTCTTGATCCAAATTAAACACCTTGGCTTTCTTAGATGCACAACTTTACACCAACTGGCTTGATAATGCACTGCTGAGAAACTGAGATCAAACTGGACTTCATCTAATAGGATTTAAACCTCTTTATACAATTATATTGGACTTTGCTTTGCTGGTTATAAAGCTTTATGTAACTAGATATTAATTTGAACTGATACTTTGTTAAGTGTCTTAAACTGACATTGCCATCAAAGTAGTCGGATTTAGATTCAGTTTATTGAAAAGTGGCAAAGAATATACAACAGATAAATAGAATTATTTTAATCATTATTATTATTATTATTATTATTATTATATTGTTGACAAAAAGGCCTTACGTTTTTAGGAAAAGCTGAATTAAATACAAATTAAAATCATAGCAAAAGACAAGGAGAAGTAATTGAATCTACTGCACCCACAGTAACCTGCAGTACGTGTTCATATTTTTAATCAGGTCCTTGTTAATTGGCCTCTTCAATCATCTCATAACCACAAAAAGTTAATTTCCTTTCTTTGTAAATTCTTGTACTTGGAAAAAAACAGTTTGCACATATATGTTCAACCAATGCTTGCCATTTTGTTTTTTTTATTTCATTTTGAGAAGAATTTTTTCATCACTACACCCAATTATGTCTGATTTTGCTTCTATGACTTTCTGGCTCCAGCTGACTCTCTTGGCTATGAACCCCAATCAAACCACAATAACTCCAAGTGACCTCCTACTGGCAGATATTAGCGTCCAAATTTCATTGCAGTAAATGACAAGAAGATGGTAGAAATGTACTTTAACTTGTTGGTTGTCAAGGCTAGTAAAAAAAAAAACACATCCACAAGATTAGAATAAAGTAAAGTGTGTCTTAAAGACGGCATTGTTTCAGGTCTATTAAAACTACTGCTGCATCTGCTTTATTCATCATGTTACGAGGCACCATCCCTGAAAACTGTGGAAAACATAGAAAAATGCTTTGATTTTAATAACCAAATAGTGAGCTCCAGTCCTGCATTGAATTTAGGGTAAATGCAAACTCTAAACCCAAAGTCAACTGTGAGTTAAATCTGAAAACAACACGATAAGTTTTCAAGAGGAAGATTTGGAATCAAAAGGTCAAAGGTCGCACTACTTCTTCTTCTACTCCTGGAGAAAAACCCTCCTCCTGCTATAGGATGTGCTTACCTGAGCTGGGTGTGAGATTGTGGCCGCCTGTCTGGGGGGGGGGGGTCCTTACAGATTCCTCAGCTTATGTTTCCTTGCCTCAGTGTCTGGGTGGGTTCTGTGGCTACGTGGAGGATGGAGGCAGCTGCTCTTATATAGACCCACCCCTTCAACCTCCTCCTCTCCTTCTCCCTCTTTCCCTCCATTCTAAACTCTCTATTTCATTAGGGAGAGAGGACCGAAATACAGAGAGGAGGGACGTAGGTAAGGGGGGGGCAATGAGTGATGGAGGTGGGAGGAGAGATGGAGTGTGCAAAGAGGAGTGAAAGTCAGGATGATGACAAAATATTGAAGAAGTGAGGGTGTAGGGAAAGAAAGGGAATGAAAAAAATTGCAAAAACAATAGGTGGACGCAGAATGAGCATGAAGGATAGAATCTAAAAAAATATATCATTTTCTTTTAGGTTTTACTTGTTATACCCAAAAACAACTTTATAACCTCCATGTTAACAGACAGTTTAACATATCAACGCTGCAAAAACTATATAAAAATAAGTAAATAAATCATAAAATAAGGGTATTTACCTTTAATTTAAATAAGTAAATAAGATGATCTTCTAATGTAATGAGCATTTTAATCTTAAAATTAGATGATTAGATATTACGCACTTGAAATAAGACAATGCAATTTTTTTCATATTTTAAATGTAAATGTTCTTATTCCTTTGGGGAAGTGTTTCACTTACCTGCTCTACACTTAGAGGTTTCAGGTCGCCAAGCAAATGTATTCAGACAAGCGTGAATAATTACAAAATACAGTTTGTGATAATGTAGCAATGTAAACTATTGCAGGAAATGGACCCCAAATGGTTGAGAAAGCTACCATCAAGTGTTGCTCTTTTCCAATACTGTGACCCACTCCTCTCTACAGAGTTGTGTTAATTTAGCTACACTGGAGGGTTTTTTAGCATAACTTGTTTAGGGAAACTCCATGCAGATCTAAGCCCAAACTTTGACTAGGCAGCTGGTGCAGAACTTTCAGGTTGTTCTTAAGCCTTATGGTAGATTTTTTGGTTTGCTTTGAATCACTGTCTGGCTGCATAGCCAAAGTGTTCCTTGCCTGATATTCACCTTTGTAATACTGCCAAGGAGCAGAACTCAATGTTGCATCTATTACTATAAAGCAACTTGTCCAAGATCTACAGCTGAAAAGCGAAGCACCCACCATCACATTATCACCATTGTGTGCGGATGATGGTCTTTTTTAATTGAAGCTGCATATGTCATCATGTTTGAGAAGTTTTATGGGTTTGTTGTTTTATGTATGTTATCTCAGCAGGACGCCTGATTTTTAAACCGCTGTGATACAGTAAAGGCCTCCATTAATGAACAACATGTGTATAATCTGGGGTGATTAGACGTCCCAGTTAGTGCTATATTTTTTACCTCTGTCCCGCTGTCCCACAAAGCGAAACAATGTCTTGCATTTGACTGGCTCAAATTAGAAAGAGTCAAACAAAGTAGTCCTGGTTGCTAAATGTAAAGAAAGCAGAGCTGCAGTTGTCACAGAGCTACGCCAGTGCCCCACGTCATCCCCAATCAGCACATAAAGTTCTTAAAATAAAACAGATGAAGGATTTTAATCTAAAATATGACGGAAACTATGTTTAAAGAAAACGAAACGCAGCCACAAGAAAGATTGTGGAATGGTTTATATCTGGATAAGACAGGTGATTCTCAGAGTTCCTCTTTGTTATTTTATATGACGGGTCCGCGATGTAAAGCAACACTATAAAAGTGAGCAAAACAAAGGCACAGCAGAAAAAGCCGTATCTGTCCTGCATTGTCCCTCATCTTAATAATCCTACATTTGTTTTCTTTGAGATCTGGTCAATCTGTAATCCGGGTTACTTTGCTTGTTCTTTGTGTTTTTAAGATCAACTACATCAAGTTGTTTTATCTGTTTTATGCATGTTTTTAATGTTTATTTCCTTTCATTTTTTTTCTATTCTATTGTCTACTTCGTGTAAAGCACTTTGAATTGTCCATGCACTGAATTTGTGCTATACAAATAAAGTCGCCTTGCCTTGCTAGTGTTGACAACTAAAATCAACTTTTTTTTCAGCAACATTAATCTTCCATGATCAGCAAATCATGTGCCCAATCCCCTGTACACTCACCTGATTCCCACTGCATCTTTACTTGGATTTGCCTTCCTTCTTCTCCCAACCACTCTGCTCCTTTACACCCCGATCCTGGGGATTTCCCTGATTACAAGAAGGCCATTTCAAAACTACTTTTCTATCCACATGGCACCACAGCATCTGAACCAAAAAAACCTAGAAACGACATATGTCATAGCCATAAAAAATACTCATCATCTTCCTCCTGCTTTGATCCCCCTTTACAACCAAAACAAGCATCTGCAACAGAAATCAGGAAATTATGAACTGAGTACAAGAGCATTTAGGAAAATAACTCTTCCTTCTCATGCTAGAGTCCTATGTCCTAACTGTCAGAAAACTCAACCAACACCCAATAATGCTCTGAAACATTTAAGTGTGACAAAAAAAGCACAAAAAAGACTGAATAAATTTGTAGTGAAGGGAGGAATAGTTGTTTTAATGACTGTGCTATTACTGCCTTTAATTACATCCTATTCTGTTTTAGTGATGTTTATGAGGGGAGGTTGGAGGACAACCGACTGTCACTCCTCCACCAATTTGTGGGATTGACAGTAAGATGTCCTCCAACCTCTATTCATGAAGTGGCAGGACTGTATTACTGTCACTCTGCTCACAAGCAAAACTCTGGTGGAAACAAAAGCATCACGACAAGCATCAATTCGGGAGTTTCTTATTGTGTGTCCATTGGGACTTCATTATAAGGAGCACACTGCCTGCTTCTGCTTGATTGAAGTTACTGTATCCATGAGTCTGTTGAAACAAGGCGAAATAAAGTGAAACACACAAGTTGAAGTATTTGGAATCAAACAGAAATGCTGGAGTAGGATTATCTGGGTTATGATGTTTTTTTATATCAAAATTATAAATCTTTACGACCTAATTTTGCTAGTTTTTCTTTGTAGAGCACAGTAGCTGTGGAACCGGTAAAAGAAATACAGAGACAGATGGGGGAAATCAGAAAAAATAGAAAGACAAATGGAGAGATGGATGGGAAACATCCTTTAAAAGGTTATATCCCATTAATCTGACAGGAAGTACCAGGAGAACATGTTTGCTAAACATCAAATCTAATAATTTTAAAGTTAGTACTCTATGTATTCACTCAAAGCAAAGAAAACAACCAAATACTTATTATAAAAAGTTTATTTATTGCTTCATAACTTTGAAAAATGCGCTGCAACAGTGCACCTAAAATCGTCTACTTGTGACACAAACATCTCTTGTTCACTCCCTGTTATTTTCCCGGTGATTGTACAACCTGCATCATACTGTCTTTAGATGATGCATATCCTTTATATCTTAATGTTTGAAAATTTAGAGATATTCTCTTTCCTGAAAGCAAACCAGCTATACAAAAATAAAATAAGAAAAAAAGAAAAATGCTTTCTTGTTTTTTTATAGAAATTAAAAACTTCTGTACATTTCAATTGATATTTGTTATGAACCCGTCCAAACCAAACAGGCTTGTCTGCTGAGGCTGCAGCTTCGGGAAATATCCAAACTTTTCCTGTCTACAAACCAAAATATTTTTTTCACATCGATATTTTGCAAAAGCAAAGAGAACCTTCTGAGATTAATAGGCTTCATTGGCAGATAACCACCAGAACAAAGCCAGCAGCTCTGTCAAATAATTCAAAAGGCAAACAAATAACTGAGGTTCCCAACCTTCTAATCAATAATTTCTGCTGATTACAATATTTTCACACTATACACCATGACTAAAGCACCTTCAAAGCACTTAACACACATTGGAAAAATTTCAGAAGCTCTTAAACTTTGACCTTTCTCACCTTTTTCCCTTGAGAGGAAATAAATCTGTTAATGCAAAGCTGCTGTTGGAGTTGAATTGGTTTAAGTTCTCCATGGATTAAAAACAATTTTTTGAATTTTAATACATTGGGAGGAAGATTTGCATCATTACCTTTCAATGGATCATCAGTAATTCATTTTTCTTTGTATCTTAAAAGATCAGTTGTAACAAAACATTTAGAAAAAGCAAAACATTTCAGCCAAGTTTGACTGAAACCAAATGACAAGGCATCTGATCAAATACACATCAGGTTATTAGAGGGCAGCTAGAAGGTCATGATGAGAGCAAATGCAGGGTCCACAGATGTATTTCTCATCAGTTCAAAGTTGCATGCTCCTCTGTCTTCACAAACCAAAATAAACAGAGGAAATAAACCTCAGTGGCACCAGATGAGCAGCCCGCACTCAGTAATTATGGTTTACAATACCGCCTTATTTTGTTCGCCTCGTGAGTGTCCAACCCTGATTACGCAGTCTTCTGTTTTGGAGATCTAAAACAGACAAAAAAAATGCAAAATGAGCAATTAGTGCTGCATTGTGAAGCGGATCGCATCAAACTCATCGGGGCTGAAGCCAAAGAGCACCACCAGGAAATAGGCCATTGGAAAGAAGTATGTAATTCAACAGAAGACTGAACCACATGCAATTTTTTTGGAAACAAGCAGAAAAGGAAGTTCAGAGAAGACGGAAAAATGAGGCCATTCTTGTGCCTGTTACGTGAGTCATGTTTTTGTCTATCAAATGGATCTGTGACATTCATTAAACACTCGTTAGGACTTTTCCTGTAGGAAATAGCAGTAGCTAAGGAGAACATTTGTCAGAATCACATTAGATGCATCTTATAGCCTTTATCAACACAAACTCAAGAAGTATAAATGATAACTTTAAATAAAAGTTTACCCTTGTTATTTGTTCTTGAAAATAAAATGCAGACAATTAAACTTTGCTTAAAAATGTTTTTGTTTTTTTGTTTTTTTTGTTTTTCTTGGTCATCCATTCAATCAGTATAATGAATGGGGACCGTTTATAAAAAAGCTATATTGTCATTCAACATATTTAAGATTATGGACAACAATTACTTAATCTGAAAACAATAAAAAAAAAAAATTAAAGTAATATAACTGAAAAAAAATGTAATTAAAAGGAGAACCTTTTAAAAATTGTTTTTGAAAAAAAATGTATTTCTGAAGAGGAATGAATTAGGACCTTTTAAATAATATAGTTTAAATAATATGGTAAGCGTCAAATTTTGCATTTACCTGTGATAAAACTATATTTGAAAACGATAAAAAACAAAGAAACATCAATAATACAAAAAAATTAAAAGACTATTTAATGGGGGGGAACATAAAACAAGAGATTGGGGGGGACATAAAACAAGAGATGTGATTTTTTTATACTTTTTTTTCTTCTAAATGCTCCGAGCAGTTTATATTTTGCTAAAGGATCAGAACGTTTTAGCCAGTTAGTTCAGTTGAATATAAGCTCTTTTTTTGCATTTGTTTTAAAGAATAAGCAACCCTTTTAAAGTAATTAACATGTTTTTATGCAATTCATAATTTGCCTGCATAGATATATTGTTTCTGTATTAAGAGATTAGCTGGTCCTGAAAGCAATAATACATTACCGGATCAAAGTGTAGCACTGCAATAACAGTTTATACAACACCTATTTAACTAAACTTTTAACTTTTATCATATTTGCACTGATTATTCTATCACAGAACTGTGACTTTGCTATGTTTACATGAACAGAAGTAATCTAAATAAAAGGCTGATGGAACTAAAAATGTGTCCTGTAAACATATAATTTGGAACATTGTGATTGACTTCAGAAGGATCGAAAGGAAACTGTACTCGACTGAGAGGGTTGGCTTATGCCAGGATCAAGTCTATCAAGCCCAGGATTTAAGCCCATTTTATTCTGATTAATGTTGCCTGTAAAAACAGTAAAATCCGACCAGTTTTTTGGTTTCTAATCAAAACACGTTTCAGTCTGATCATGACATTTTGTGCATGTAAACCTAGATACAGTACAAAGTAACATTTACTATTTACTAAAATCACATCCTTGACTTTTCTTTCTATACAGCTATTACATTACAAAGTAGAAGTTCTGTTGTTCTGTTTTTATGTAGCATTATCAGCTCCATCCTTCCATATGCACACACTGAAAGAAAAAGTCTATTGGATTTATATAAATGGAACATGTAGATCGGTTGCATGCAATTAGTTTATGTTTTGGTTTTATAGCTTCATTATGTAATGCCAACATATTTAATACATATTTTATGATTGTGACTATTTCATGTTGAAAACTTGCTATCATTTCATTTTTAACCATCGTAATAAAATTATTTTTCTTTTTTACAATAATGTTACACTGTATGTATATTTTTTATCTATGCATGCAATATGTTTATTTTATGTTACATGCTAATGGTTGATTTACATGATCACGTAAGGCATGGTAGACCAAGTACAGGATGCCAGCCTGTAGCAGAGCAACACATACAAACATGTGCACATACACTCACACCTAAAGACAATTGAGAGACCAATTGACCTAACATTCATGTTTTTGGACTTAGGAAGCCGCAGTGCCCACGAGGGAAACATGCAAACCCCATGCCAGGACTGAACCCAAAACCTTCTGGCTGTCATGATCCGTCTGTCCTTGTGCTTGAGTTTCTGTTTCTCTGTGCTCCCTGTGTCCCCTGATTGCTCCCAGGTG
>JAUZNJ010032951.1:0-13422 GCA_034780135.1 Jordanella pulchra
GTTGAGGGCTCCAGCCCAGGAGACCCACGGCGCGCTCTGCTGGAGAAAGATGGTAGACAGGCTCCGGATCCCAACAAAAGGAAAGATATGGAAACGTTTTGAAAGGGGGGGGGGCATGTTGTTCTGTTAGAACGGTATTTTGTTCTGGTGGTTGCAGCGGAGAATATACCAAACTTTCCAAATTTAACTGGCCAGCTAATGTTTGATTCCTTTTTCACTTTGAGATGTGAAGAGCTATGAATTGGTGCAGCAGCTTGGTTGCATTTAATGCTTTAAAGGCCTTAGATAAAGGTGAAAACAGAGTCTGGTAAAGGAGGGATCAGGCTAAACATGTCTGGTCTTATTTAGCATGTTCCTTCCTCTTCTTCTACGTATTTTGACTCAACATTTTTCCAGCTATCTCCTTCTTGATCATTTCTCTGTTGAAGGTTATGTAACGTTTCAAGCTGAGACGTGATAAGCAGACTGACGTATCAGATTTACGGGGCTGTGCTGGGTCATGATGTGTCCCCAGGATGACGCCACGACGTCAGCTCCTTCTATGAGCAGAGGAGTGTCCAAGCAGCCAACAAAAGGCATGCGTCACACCTCGCTCCCATGTAAAACCTGAAAAGTAGGTTTGTGGGATTGTTCAGTATGTGGATCTAGGCAGACGCATTTTCACCAGAACAACTTTATTCTCACCGAGTTTCCTTCAGTCTGAATTTCTGTTCACATTGTTGGGCACTGAGTGAAGTCGGTCTAGTGAGTAGGTTTAAATCAATTGTCATACTTTCTTTTTTTCTTTTTACATTGAATTTGCTTTAAAGACTTTCTTTTCAAGGACCCGTACATTTTTTATTACACTTATAGATAGCATTTTACAGTGAGGACAGCGAGTCTTCAATAAAGGACTTTCCTGGAGATAATAAAAAAGTCTGAAACTCCAACAGAGGTATTTCCTTCTTTCAGCTATGAACTTCAGGTAAGATGTTCTGGTAATAAAACACAGAAGTTGTAAACAATACATAATGTATTATTATATCTTCATCTTCTAAAAGTAGAGCTACAAACCAAGATGCTGTTTCATAGTGGTGTAAAAAATGTATTCTGACAAATATCTCGATATTTCAAGAGATTATATCAGTACTGATTAAAAATATGGCAGAACAGAGTTGAAATATTCAAATTATTTATAGAAAAACATCTGTTTAATTGTCCTATTTTTATATAACTCTTAAACCTCCAGCTACTAGTTGGCAGCGTAGCGCCCATGAGCCTATTATTCAGATGCTCTGCACCTGTCAAAGAAGACAACAAGACTTTGGAGTTTTTCAGAGCTATATTGTTCTAAAAATCTCAATATATCGCCTACATAAATTGCATTGTGACATATGTATCAGGATATGTATCATATGGCCAAATTCCTGTCACTTCACACTAAATGCAAGGCAAGTTTATTTATAGAGCTCCATTCATATGCAAGGTAATCCAAATGGTTTTACTAGGCATCGGAGGACACACAGAACCAAAATAACAAAACAGAGGGTTAAAAGCATTAAATAAACACTTGCTTAATATAAAGATATTAAAGGCATAAAAGTTACTAAATATTTACATTTTATTCCAATTAACTCTGCTCTGAAAAAAATATAATCAACTCCATCAATTCATATCCTAAAAATGTTTTTTTATTCTTTTTTTGGTACATTAAGATTCAGCATGATGTCATGTGTCATCCTTATTCTCCTAAATATGTTTAGCGTCTATTAAAAAGAGCCTTTGAGACAGGTGAAATATCTATTCAGTTTTAAGTACTTCATCATATCTGATGGGAAAAAAATCAGTTAATCTGGGCCACATTAGGGGAAATAGGAAAAAAACGATATATTTAACTAGGAACACTCAATATTATCGGCATGTTATCGGCAAATACCAGAATTCGCTCATAAAGTCTGTATGATTGCATAATTTCTAAGCAATAAATATGATGGTATGGTCCAACAAGTACTCTGTATTTGAGTATCCTTTTTGCCAAACAATTTAGATTTTCCGTGGTTGGCTACTTTTTACTTTTGCTTGAGGAGTACAATTTGTGGGTACTCTCCCCACCTGATGATATCTTTTATACGGCATTCAGTCATTAGTGATATATTAACATCCCATTCCATTAAGAACAATATAATTAAAAAAATCTGATTTCAAAAAAGGTTTTAATTTTTTTTGGCTTGTTTTAAAAATGCGGTATTCCGGTTTGTGACTGAACGACAGAAGTAGCCTTCAAACTGCCCTTGTTTATTTTGACCACTTGGTGGCAGTATTGCTCCAGTTTAGCGCATGCGCTGTTGCGATGTAAACAGTGAAGGCCGTTTCTGTGGGTCGGTCCTCAGCAGACATTTGTGTACACGTATTACGGTTACATGGGCTGGACCGAGGAGTCAATGGGAGCAGGCTAACTTAACGCTGGCTAGCTCTTTAAGAACAAACCTAGCCGCTTCGGCTTGCCTTATTTTTCTATGTGCACAGATAAAGCGTTTTTTAGTGGGATTTTTCCTCTGATAAGTGGAGTTTTATCCTCGTGCATGGGAAACAGGACACGCTTGCTGCTGCTGCTGGCTAAAAACGCTTCACGGTAAAGGATGTTCTTTTCTTTTTTTTCTTGGGATCGGTCTAATTACTGGAGTTGACTCTTATTCACTAATGGAGTCAAACTTCTCCCCTGTATTAGTTATTGTGAATGTTGTGACATTGCTCTCAAGCCATAGAGCTTGTTATTGCTGAACTCTTTCAGCCGGTTTGTCGCAGTATTACTTCCAACTGTAGTCGCTAGAGCTTAAACATTTTCAGCCGGACTCGTTAATAAAAGTGTCTGGGTGTTGACTGTGTGAAAAATGATGAATAATTATAGTGAAGTTACCATTTTAGCTGGCAAGGCTTTAAATGTTGTCTTGTTTTGCTTATTGGTTCATCCTCTCTATTATAACTGTGTAACTTGTGGAGCCTTCTGGAAGACAGACTACTGTTGAATTTGATGCTAGATCCCCATTTCAGAGCACAGCACCATCGAGCCATAAAAGGAACCTGGGCTTCAGAGGCTAAATCGCTGCTCCTCTGTTTGTTGTTTGGAGATGAAAATGCTTTAGAGAAGAGAACAAGATGTGTTGCTCAGGCAGAGGGTTGAAGCTGCTCAGCTGTCATGTTGACCGTGTCTCAAACTCAGACTGCAGACAGTTAAAGAAAAGCTCTTGAACAGGGATGTTGTGGAAGATAAACCAACCTCAGATTAGCATCTTTGAGACAGCGCATTTCTGCATTTTGCAGTAGCATATAAAAATGGGGCAGATAAGTAAGAATGGGATGTTTTCAGAGAGCTAATGAGAAACAGTGCAGGCGAGAAGGAATATGGGTTGGTCTTTTGTTTCACTGCTGATCAGGAAAAGTAATGCAACAAAAATATTTATTCTAAGTTCATATCTTTGAAGTATTTATATAAGGCCTCTCAGACCTAAATGTACCAACAAAAGAAAAAGAAAATTAAAATATTGGATTTTAATTTGGACAGAAAACACTCACTGCTGTTTGTTTATTCTTTCATGCTTTCTCCCCATCTCTCTTTTTGTACCTATCTTTAACTTTACAAGTCTGTTTTGAGTTGTATTTATTAATTATAGAAACGATAAATTTATAGATAATCAAATGCATTGCTACTTTGTTTATTATATTAAAACTCCTTTTTATTTGTATTCCATATAGAATAAATGGAGCTTATTAGACAAATTGTGATTCCCTCAAAAAACTGCAACTGAGCAACTTCTTTAATGGCAGATTTATTTAATGTAACAGCCAAAGATTTCTGCACAGACCATCAGTTGATTATAAACTCAGGGCTGATTGCTGGGTACAACTGCTGTATAAAATGTCATTCAGTACTTGACATTTTCAATTATGAAACATCTCAAACTTTATAGCTGTTGGTAAAAGCTCCTGTTCTCACCTGTTGTTTGAGGGTTTAAGACTTCCTCTTTTGGATAGTTTTCTGAAATACTTCAATAAGTGTTTAAAATTAGGGATTTCTGAATCCTAATATGATTAGGGAAGTCGCTGGAAACCCCCCCCCCCCCTAATGTTTTGGATTTTATGTCAGCCAGATTTAAATGATGTTCAAAGCATATTGTGAGTTGGAGAATTTTTTATGTATTTTCCAACACAATTAACTCGTGCTGCATGGGTTCATTTCCTGTTTATATATATATAAAAAAAGACCAAAAACCATCTGATCCTAAGCGTTCATACTAGTAGTGCTTAGATAGTCCTTTTAGAGCCTAAATAGAATTACAGCATAGCTGACATAAAAAGACGGGGCCCATCTTCTGGCAGTAATGTGAAAGTATCAGAAAGCTAGATTGTGACTAATAAGTAGATCCCAACTGTTCTGCAAGGCTTTGTGGTAAAAAGAAAAACAGGCTTCAGGGTCGAAGAGTAACAGATATGAATCAAATTAATTAACTCTAGGTTTTAGTCAACCCTCCCCAGAGACTCTGATCAGAACATCAATGAAAAAGAAAAAAACATATGACCAACAGAAATAGGGACACAGCATCAAGTTATTAACCGATAAATGTATCTTTCAATTTACAGACTAAAATTAGCATGGCTATCAGTATCACACATCCGTCAACTTAGCAGCTACATCTGAACTCCTCTGCAGCTTTAGCTTCTGTTTCAGTAAAAAACAATGTTCATGTAGTATTTTCCCAGCTGTATTCCAGTCTTGTTCCTCTTGGTATCAAGAATAAAACTGGAATTTCTTTTGTTTTTTCTTTCTTTCACTGGATCTTGAACTTTCCTTTATAGTTTTCACACTTTGCTGGGAGATGCTTACTAGCTTAGCCAAACTAGGCTACTTCCTAGGTTATTCCTTGTGAAACGTGTACAGTTTGGTACCTCTTTATTGTAAATATACAAAAAGTGCTTTATTTCGTAAAAAAAATAAATAACTGAGCAAACAAAACAAAAGAATACGCCCCAAAGATGGAATAATATTTCAGAAAAACTTTGTGTGCAACCAGAGCAAAGAATAAACATGCTAATGTTAGCCAGCTCTGCATAAACCCATTGAGGAGGAGCGTCATGTTCATATCTTTAGCGGAGACTCCTCTATAAATATTGGGTGGGCGGGGGAGTTTTATCTTTAAGGAAAGCTTATCCATCATCTCTTTGTTGTATGTAGCCACAAACTTTATAGTTTATCAGTTTCTGTACTCTGTGATTGTGAAGCTGTTTTTTATGACTGTCTTTATTAATGGGTGGAAGATGCCATAGGAATAAAACCTAGTTACTTATAAGGAGAGAGAGTCCCTGGTGTTGATTATATCCCAGCTATGTGAGGAGTCTGTTTCTGTCTGCAGCTCACAGCTAATTGAACGTCTGGCATTATTGCAGCAGCACAGAAACCTGGAGCCTGTAGACCATCCAGCCTGAGATGACTGTGTGTTACGTTGTTTTACACTCTTACAGGCACAGCAACGCTGCTGCTGCTCACAGATTCATATCTTTGGCTGGAAGTGGCAAGTGTTTAAAAAAAAAAAAAAAAAAAAAAAAAGGCAGCCATCAGGCTAAAAAAAATAAAAGGTTGGCTACATGTATCTATAAATGTTACTTGGAAACTAACATCTAAATCTGATGCATATTGTTTCATTGCATATTAAAACATTCAACTATTACATCTATGAAAGAAATAAGTTTGTTTGTTTTTAGCCTGTTAGCCGTTTCAAGTATGAAGTTTCTGTTCGTAGTTGCTGCTCTATTAACGCCACTGCTTTACTTCTCTGTTTTCTGGCTGCTCATGCCATTACTGTTTAAATGCTCCCAGATTGCTTTAAAGCTTGGTTTTATGCGAGTCTTGGTTAAAAGCGTTGAGTTTTGAGGCTCCTAGACTAAGAGGCTCTCCAAGCTTGGCTGTGGTCCCTGGGTTTCATCGTGGATCTGAGCCGCTGAGGGTAAATGGAAGAGGAGCTTTAAATCATCTGTGCTTTATGTGTTGTTCTCCTGCTAGCTGAGCCGTAGCAATTAGCCGGGCTCATGACATGTTGTGATCAAATACAATAACAAAAGTTGTTGTTCTGGAAACAAGAGTCAATTCTTAATAATTGTAGATCCCAGATCCTCTTTAATTCCTCCTGACCTGTTTTGTCTTGTCATGACGGTACGAGCCGTGGGTCATGCTGGTAGAGTCGGTACGTGTGACCTGGAAGGTGAGGTCAGCCGGTAATGTTACACCATTACCTAGAACAGAGGTGTTACTCTCTAGTCTTGTTTTATGTATGGGGTTGAGACAATCAGCTTTTCCCCATACGGATAAGCATCTTAACATTTTGTTTTTTTGTTTGTCACTATAGCCTGAGAAAATCTACCAAAGCTAATAATTAAATGGATGTGGTGCATCATTCTTTAGTCATGATTGTAAATATTAGATTCAAACAGAGTTAAAGTGGAGGTAAAATCCAGCGCAGTGAGCAGAAGGTCTGTCGGGGTTATGTCCTACTGTACATTAGTATACATTTATAAGGAGAAAAGGTATTTATAGCTTTAGTGTCTCACAAAAGTGATTACACTTGCTGAAATATGGTGACTTTTTACACACATTTTTGGTATTTCAATATACATCAGTCTATAAATACAGCATTCCTCACTGACTGATGTTCCAGGTTTTCATGTAGTTTTATCTATTTTTGTTTTTCAAAGCTAATATTTGTTAAATTTTGGAGGATTTTTATAAACATTGCAAAATATGTGTCATAAGTTTGTATACATTTCTGTTGCGGCCGTTCGTGGCTGTCTGTCCAAGGCTTTTATTTTTTTTTTCTATGTCGATATCAAAATTATATTATTGAAATTATACTATAATTATCAAAATTCTATTATTTATATAAATTTTCACCATATCATCCAGCCCTGACACAAACAGCCGTCGATAACAACAGATATGAGATCAACTGACCCGTTTGTTGCTAACCGTTTACATCAAAGAAGCCCAGTGTTTCTATCAGCTCGCTGATAACAGAGGTTTTAGTTTCAGGCTGTTATATTCAGATATTTGCTTCTTTCTGATATGAATATTTGATCCAAACATCCCTAGAAAACACTGTAGATGTCTTTGATACCATATAAACTAAACGTTTGAATAAATCAACGCACAGCCGTTAATCTCTAAACCACTGGTAACAATAGCCAGTACTGTCCAAATTGTGTCCAATTAGCCATTTTTTCCTGCTCACTGTCACGTTCACATTAAAGAGCCCAGAGATTCCTTAAAGTTACAAGACTTGTTTGGGTTTTTTTTTTTTTCTGGTGAATAAAAATCCAGTGGAGTTTCTGTTCCTGCAAGGCTGCTAAACATTGATGTAAATCAGCTTAATGACGTAAAGGGTTACCGCTCTGAAAACATCTCAGGGTAGAGATCTCTGATAAACTGACCAACTGGGTCAAAAATAAATAGCAAAACCTGCTTGAAATTGTCTTCAAACTACTTTTTGTGATTTAAAAAAAAAACAAAAAAAACAAAAAAAAACCGGGGGGGATTGGTGCACACGGCTTCTGAAGTTACTGCTGCAGCTGGTCGCATAATGCAGAGCAGGACGTGTTGCTGCACACAACACCAGCCTTTAACTAATACATAAACAGAATCAAATCTTACTAATAAATGGATAAAGAATGTCCACAATAGAAGCCAACTTCTTTGCCATGTTTATTAAACTTCTCCAGGAGAGCGTTTTAGAAATAATTGCCTTAAAAAAGACTCTATAGAGGATCAGAAATAGGTGGGTTGTTCTCATACCTGATGTTGTTTGGCAGAATAATTGGAGAATTATTCTCATTATTATTTCAAACCTTTTTCTATCTTTTCCACACTATAAAATAAGTAATGTGGGTATGTAAGATTCATGCTGATATCATATTGGGTCAATATCGCTATCGGTCGATACTCAAAGCTGCAACATCAATATAAAAAATGAGGGAAATGAAGAGGTTTGATCAAGATACTCTTTTTTTTATTTCTACTCTGATCCTCCTTTGCTGTTCTCCGTTTTCTGCATGATGCTGTTTGATAGCTATTATTCTCCAACGAACCCTAAGACCCTCACAGAACAGCTGGATTAGGTTGACCCTGTTTATGAACGTTATTGGCGAAAATAAGCTTTAAAACCATCAATGAAATGCCTTTAGATACATTACTTTTACATTCATTTGTGCCCAGTATCTCACATTGATAAACTTATGGTTGCTATGAGGCTTAATTAAAAAAGAAATTAGCGGTTTGAAAACTTGTAACTGTATACAGAGAAAAAGGACAAACATGAGGTACAGTTATTGATTTATTACAGACTAAGTGAGGAGTGTGACTAATGTTAAGGAAGCATTTTGTCTATTTTTATGAGGTGTAACAAGTGAACTTTCACACATTTTCTGCAGCATAATTACAGCCACCATTTCACTACAGCTGTTTGTGTGCAAAGTAAAAACCCAAGTTTTGCTCTAAGGAAACTGTGGTGCAAAGAGCAGATTTCTATCCCGCTGTAATCACCATGATCCTCTCAGTCGGGATGCTGTTTCTGTTCTGTTTGTCGCTGTTTGTGATGGAGGAAACAAACTGATAGGAATCTGGAGCTAAATGTCATCATGGTTAAAGTTTTTCTTTTTTTAGATACAATAGAATAGCTTCACATGTGGTACGAATTAGGTTGTAAGCCAGAGTCTAGACGTTTTTAATTTCCTACCCCACCAGAAGGTTAGCTACATTTACCTGCTTTTTAATTTTTTTTTTTTTCATTTTATTTCTGCTTGTTAAGGAGTAGCCTTCAGCTTGAATGCTGGGGAAGTGTGAGCTTTCTTGTGCATGTGAAGTGAAAGGCCTCTCCACCTCTCCCTGAGTGTGTTATTATGAGCCCAGCCTGGGTTTCAGCGCTCTCACATCATGGCGGTGTCCAGTGCTGAGCCTCAGAGAGTTATTAACAGGCAGCAACGCCATAGAAAGACACCTGCTTTAATGTCAGACTGCTGCGATGGGGCTTTTAGATGCCTTTTTATTTGAGATAAGAGAAACACTCCTCACTTCTCCTTCTGGTCTTTTTCACTTCCTCAATCTCAAAGTTCTGTTAGCAGGGCCCTCCTCCTGCCTGGCTGCGAGCTTCATTAGCTATGCTCCCTGCATTTCAGGGCCTCTTTCAGTTCTTCTGCGAACAAAAGCAGCAACAAACCCTGTGTCCAGGATTTATGGAGAAGCCCTGCTTTCTTTGGCCTCGCCTCAGCAGAGAGAATATCGTGTAAGGCCACCAGGACACCGGTAACTGGGCGAGCGGGACTTTCTCTTGGCCTGAATAGAAAACACAAATCTGAATTTGCTCTTATATTATTCAAAAGTTGTTGCCCGAACATTTAAAATCATTTTAAACACGTTTTACAGTTAGAGACTTTACCGAGCAATGGATATCTGATCTGAAAGAGCTCATGTGGGCTGTTGATCTTCACACATATTTATCTCTTTTGTTTTGATTTCAAAGGGAAAAGTCTACAAAACGGTCGCTGCTTGTCTGACTCGGAGCTGCACAAAGATTTGGGTGGAGAGATTTCAGCTTTTTACAGTCATTGTTTTCTTTATTTTCTGGCAAAAGCAAAGTTTGGCAACAGAATTTCCAATTTTTCCACTTTTCATTTGATTTTAAAGAGGTTTATTTCCTCTTAAAATGTATTTGGTTTAACATGCATGTAGTTTTATTATTTATTGCTTTATTATCAGTAAAGTTATTTAACTCCCCCCCCCAGTCTCTAACAGTCCAAACAAGGTTCAGACAAGGCTGAATTCAGCTCATTTTTTTGATGCATTTTAATGATGAATAAAGTAAACATTGCGACCCAAAACTAGGTCAAATATAGAGGGAGTCTTTTTTTGTTAATTAGATTCCCTTTTCTGAGGTAAAAAAAATCACAGCAAAACAAAAATAAAAAAAAATGAGGCGGGGCTCAATAGTTATTTTTCTTTTCTTTATTTAATCAGAAATGAATCAATATAACAATAAAAGGTAAAACCAGAGTTCCAATAGAAAATCGTTTTCTATGTTTTAAACTGGTACCTAAAGTCTGCGGAGCTCATCTTCTTGAGTTAATTCAGTTATATAATTTTAAGTAGAAATTACTCACAAACAGACACGATCAGATCTAGATGTAAGCGCGCCCAGATTCAGTCTGTTTGCCCTCGGTGCTAACATGCTGCATGCCGAGCTGATCCCTTCGTAACACCTGGGGTTTGCACGTCAGCACCGCATATTTACATGCCGCTCTGCCTGCATCCTGAGGGACCACCAGTCACTCAGGATGTCAGCTATCTGCTCTCTAATGCAAATAAACATCAGGAGTAAATCACATAGTTAGCCTACAGATGAACTGAAAGCAGCTGAGCAGCAGCAAACACTATATAATGATAATAATATTAAAACTCTCTCTGTAGCATTTCTTTACTTACGTTGCTCTCTACTTATGCTGCTCTTTGATGTGCGATCCCTTACTGCTGTAAAAGGAAGCACATGTGACATCAAACTATTTTCATATAGTTGATGAACTAAAACATTTCACTGAAGCAACTTTTCTGACAGACCTAAGTCTACGCTTATACTATTAGAAAGGATAAAAAGTATTATTTTTTACCAACTAGTAGTATTAGGGATGCAAGTTATTGTTATTAAAAAGTAGCAATTTTCCTAAAAAAGAGTTTTCTTTTGTATTTAGACCTTTTCATAACATGAGGGGTTATTTTGTTTCCTTCTTTTTTTGTTGTTTTACAAAATACTGAATTAATAAAAGCAGTTTATTGTTATATTTGATAAATTTATTGTTCAAGCTGAATGAAATGCTGATTGAATAAACAAAACGTTTTCTTACACCTAATTAAAAATATTTGTGAAGATAAAAAAACGTCAATGATTAGGTTACTGAATAAAACAATATGAATAAAACTTGTTATAACAGGGTATGTCGCTCTGACATACTGTCAGACTATTTGACTATAATGTTAAAACTAGACATCATGAAGTTCATTAACTCATAATGACCTGCTCCATCTATTGTGCCGATTGCTAGTATATATATTCTGTAATCGTGTTACCAATGTTTTTTGTAATGCTTCCACTTTTCTATCATCACATCCTCACCTTCAGAGCACAGCAGAAATGTTAGGCTGCTCTCACATGTAACACGGCTAATGAGGAGTTTTTAAGTGATAAATAATGCTGGCTGTCCTACAACACTCAAAATGTTATGTTTTTTTTAAAAAAAAAGATTTTTCTACAAACTAATAGTACCTCAAAAAGTACTGATATCTCGAAAAGCACCGATACCCCCAAAGCACCAATACTTAAAAAGCATCAACACACACACACACAAACCTGTCTCGTTGTTTTTGTGGGGCCTTTCCATTGACTTCCATTCATTTCTACAACCTAACAATGACCCAAACCATTATGGGTTCATACCTAACCCCAACCTAAATTCAATTCACACCTTAGTCCTAAATGTCACCACTGACCCAAAAACAGCAATTTCTCATGTGGGGTCCAGGCATTGGGCTCCAGTAGGAGCACCCGGTCCCCACAACGTGTCATTTTCCCTGAAAATAGACCCCACGATGTATTAAAGACGAGAACACACACACACATATTGTTTTACAGTATCCTTGTGCGGACTTCCCACTCATTTCTATGGCCTAACCATTACCAATAAATGGCTAACCCTAAGCCTAACATAAACTGTATTCACACCTTCGTCCTAAACCTAACCCCCATCCCAAGAAGAGAACCTCTCCTCATAAGTACCCATAAGTCCCCAAAATGTAGCGTACTTCTGAGTTGAGTTGGTCACGGTCGCTTCTAAGTATCCACAAAATCCATCTAGAATATAACGCGATTGTATGCTAGGTTGGACCCGTTCAACATGGAAGTCTGTGTGCTTGACTTCACATCCGCAGAAACGGCACGGGAACTTCCGGCCGGAAGTACATTTAGGAAAATAGGCTACAGGTTTATTGATGCATCGGTCCTGAACTACTCAGGTTTCGGTCTGCTCATCACACAATGTTTTAGTCATGAAGAATAATAAGAAAAAGCTGTTGTAAAAAAAAAATTTCAGTAAAAACTTACAAAATGTCTCACATGTAACAAAATCGTATCTGGTATCGAGGACTTTGTTGGGTTTCGATATCAAGTTAGGAGTTTTTGTCGCCTGCAGGTTTCCCTTCATTATTTCCCTGTATTTAGTTCGATCCATCCTCCCATGAACTCGCCAGCTCTTTTAAGCGTCACGCCTTCACTGCCGCACGTCACGGTCAACTTGTTGTGTTGGTCATTGTTGTACTGCACTTGGATGAAGGCCATAGTTGTCCCGATACCCGAGCTCTGCTTCTCTGCAGCCTCTCCATAGTTACCGTTAGCCTCTGCAGTCCTCCTATGATCGATGCTGGGCTTTAGGAGGACATTGGTTCGCAGTAAGCCACACTCTTCCCATCATCAGATGATGAATTTAATGGCGTTAAAGACGTTGTCCAAAAGCTATATTATTCAAACTTTATTGCTCATTTTAAATCAATTGTAAATGCCAAATCATAACATAACAATTTAATCTTTAAAAGGAAAAAAATTATATATTTTATGTTTAGAAAAGGTATATAGTTTGTAGTTTTGTGTTAATTGCGGCTGTAGATAGATTATTCAGTTCAGTTCAACTTCTTAATTAGTTTATTATTTCAATAACAGATTAATCAGAATTAATCCAATTAATTATTTCAGCCCTACGTTAAAAGAAGACCCAAATGCTTGGTTTTTATGTTGACATTTTTTTTTGATATTCTTCTTTTAATTTTAGCATATTTGTCGTATTATTTTATACTTTTCATGACACTTTGTCATAGATTTGAGAAAAATTTCACTGGAAAAACATTTTACTGCATATCGTTTATGGTCAATAAACAGAAAATAGGTTTCATTAGCAAAGCACACTGCTGCCTTTATCCTGTTTAAACACTACGTTTGTTTTGTTTTATTTAGTTTTTGAGGTTTATATCTTTAGAGGCAGTAATCTTAGACAAATGCGGGGACTGAGAGTCTGTTTTGGTATCATAGGTAATTAATATCTCCTTATTTAAAACAAACATATCCTGGTTTGTTGTTTCATATGAATTCATTGAGGTAAAGTTTATTTATTTTCACAGACAAGTAGAGCTGCAACTAATGATTATTTTGCTAATCAATTCATCTGTTGATAGTTTTTTTTTGACTAGTAATCAGATGTTAAAAGGTTCCTAAAAGAAGATTTTTTTTCCACCTGAGGAATTCTTGATAGAGCGTATTGATGGACGCAAACGTTTTTATAATCTTAAACATAAAGTATTTATATATA
>JAUZNJ010032952.1:0-13420 GCA_034780135.1 Jordanella pulchra
CATCCATCCATCCATCCATCCATCCATCCATCCATCCATCCATCCATCCATCCTTCCTTCCATCCATCCATCCATCCATCCATCCATCATTGCTCTTTTTTTGTTAGTGGGTTCGACTCTGGACAGAATGAACAGTTCAGCTCACAGGTCAAACGCCACTAACCATCACATTTAAGAGACGGGTAGAACTTTCAGACTATGTGCAGAAAAACCCCAGACCAGGATTTGCACCCAGGACCTCCCTGTTGCTAGGCAACAAGAGATGGGATACTGTAAGTGCTATTTCTATGTCCTCTTTCTAGGGTGGATGGGACCATATCACAGTAAGAGGAAACTCCATGGAGCCTCCGCACATCTGTCTTTCCTCCAGAACAGACCCCCCCACTCCAGCCCCTCACAGCCCCCTGCTGGTCAGGAGCACCTAATGTAGCCATCAAACAGCAGCAACTCCTCTCTCCCTCAGGTTCAGAGTTGCCAGCAGGTTGTAGTATTCAGAGTCTGAACCAGTCTTAGATTCAGGTTCTCTAAATGCTTTCTTCTTTGCCACCAATGTTTGATTTTGTTTGTATTTGTTGAGGCTTGATGGTTTTTCAGTCGTTTAAAATGTGAATTATTATTATTTTTGGGTGTGTTTCAGTTTCTGTGTTAAAACAAGTTCACCTCAGAAAAAAATCCTGTTTTTTATTAAATATTATAATTTTTCTTTCTTTTCCCCACATATTTTCTGTTGAATTTAGCTTTAAGTTTGGTCATTTTCCTCTCAGGAGATGATTCTTTAGCTGAACTGGGTGCATCCTTACAAACCTTCTAGGTTACCTACAGCTGTTTATAAATAAATGACCTTTCTAATGTGTGCAGTACAACAACCAGGATGGAGACACTACTTTTTAAGTTATGGTATTTGGGTTTTCTGAAGAAGAAAATCCTACTTGGAGGAAGTTCCTTTGTTACGTCTCTGCTAAATAAGACTTTAGGGGAAAGATACTATTGAGCAAATGTTTATTTTTTAATTGGACAGATTATTTGTTGTATAATATATCAATGAAATTATTTCTCATCTGAAGAACCCGACATTTTATCTGAGGTGTGAAAACGTTTGAGAGCTACTGTATATAAAAAGGTTTTAAAAACTCTTTAACCGTGTCGCAGTCACTGCTGCCATTTTAAGCTAATATTTGTTGTTTTTCTCAGAAAAAGATGACTTTGGTCATCAGGGATACAACTTCTGTTCTTTTCACCATTAACTAAATCTCCAACCTTTTCCTTTATATTTTATTATGAGTTTAGGAGCAGGACTTGATAAAAAGTGTTAAACTACATTTGTCAGCAAAGCTGAGAAAGTCAGCAGTCACTTTAAAAGTTTGAAACTCAAAAATCCTGCAAAACAAGACATTAAAAACAACAGAGCACTAATACAAGTTCACCATAACATTTTACAGATTCACCAGAGACTTTCAGTGAATATGTCATTGTAAATACCATATTGTGGTGCATATCTACTGTTAAGCCTTGTTAACAAGAAAAAGGAGGATTACTTGAAAAAAAATGTGTTTAAACTAAACCTTCCTCTTTCTCATGAGTGGTTGCATCTACATGTTGTCTACTTCCTTTGGCCAGATGATTGGACAATGACTGAGCAGTTGTAAAAATAATTTGTTTAACTTGTAAATAATAGAGTTAATTTTGTGAATGTTATAAAGGTAATATATCAAGATCTGATAGAAGTGATTCTTCCTGTTGCTGAGGAGTTTGATGAGGCAAACGCAAACTTATAGAATAGTGCTTTAATTGCACTTGCATAAAATGTTGAGAAAATGTTGATTGTGTGCTGATAGGCGGCGTTTATCTGTAAATAGTAACCATCTTGTGTAACATGATCCAGTTGTGCATTATCCAAAATAAAAGTCAGTGTCAATAAATACATGGTTTTATTTCTATAGCTACTACTCAAACAGTCTTCACATTTTTTTTCCAAAAACTCTGGAATGAGTTAAAATGCAGGAGGGAAAAACAAAACGAAACAATACAATAGTTGACATTAGCCAAACAGCTAATGCTGCATAAAAAGATGCAAATTCCTTTCAGTTTAATCATAATTGATTATCATGGGTTACACACTGTCTCTTGCAACAACGCTGCAATATTCAAAGCTGCTGCTCATCCACATCCATCCATCCTTCCTGAATACGACCGTTATGACCAGAGGTTACACTCAGCAAGTTTCTAAACGAACACACACACAGATCGCAAGATAGTACAAAAGAGAAGAAGTTCCTTTGAACAGCAAAAGAAAGAGTTTGAAGAAGGGAGAGCCCTTCTGCTCTACAAGCACATTCAGTCCTGTTCACTGCAGTCTCTGTTCTGCTATATGTTTCAATTAATATGGTTTTAAAGGCAGACATGTTTTAGACACCCAACTCATTATGTTCAAGCGTGTTTTATGAGGTTACAGTGCATCGCAAAAATATTCTCATCCTTTGAACAACTTCAGAATAATGCGACAGACAATACAAAGTCACAATGATAGAGGGTTTCCAAATAAGAATTGGACCATGTTCTACAGCCATGTTTCGGTGCAACTACAGCTGGAAGTCTTTTAAAATGCTCTTTGTCTTAAATAATTTTACAAAGAAGAGAATTAAAGGATTTTCTTTGCAAACTAGCTTTGATCTGTGAAAATCAGCTTTTTAAGTTTTGTCATAAATTTGATTCAAAGCAGTGAACTACAGATCTGATATCTGTGACCACGGTTCTGCTGCTGAAGCTCCTCAACAATGAAATTAGCAACAGAACATCAGTAAGTAGTTCAGCATCCATGCTTTGCCTGATTTGTGTATCAACTGTCACGGTTGCTAGGCGACAGAATGTACGCTAAGGGAGGGGCGTTAAAAGCCAGAGAAGGCTGGACCTGTTTGAATCCAGAGCAATCCTTATTTTCACGGTCCTCGAAGGGCCCAGTCCAGGTAGAACCGGGTCCTTAGAAGATGCAGCCACTGAAATTGAACACAGCCTTTGAGTCTGTCTGAAGGTTGATCTCTTCAGTTAGATCGAACCTTTTGCAGTATTTACATCCATGCATCCCCATCAATTATAATTAATTTTCTTGTCTCTTGCTGAGAAAAATATTTCCAGTCTATCATTCAACCACCACAAAGTTTCAAAGTGAGGACGATCTGTTTAGGGTACAGTTTTATACTCGTAGGGCTGCAACTAATTATCATTTTGCTAATCGATTAATCTGTTGATTATTTCTTTGATTATTCAGTTAATAACTGGATAGAAAAAGGTTCCATGTAGGAAATCTTTAAACCAAGTGAAACTAAAGCCTTTTCTTTTAAGAAGTTCTGGATAGATTTTTTTTACTATTTTGGTATAATTCCTGCTCTAAGTGAGTTGGTCTGTCAGCTAAAGGTATGCTTTAGCATCTCCACACTCCAGATTAATCAAATACTAAATTAGTTGACGATTATTTAATCGATAAATTATAATTACTAAAAAAGATTAATTGTTTTAACCCTACATACTTGATTTTTTAAAAATGGGTCAAAAAGTCACATGTTCTTCCCATCTGATTGGACAACCTTCATCCACATGTTTGGTTTGTCTCATATTTCTTGGGACAGTATTTCTAATGGTTTTTCGTTAAACAAGAGCTTTTTTTCTTGATTTATTTGTGCCCATTTGTTTATGGCCTCAGAGAGCCTCTTTGGATGGTTTCAGCTTTGGATATATATGCTTTTTTATTCGATCACTGCTCTAAATTACCCACACGATTTTCCCTAATCTGTCTGCTGTGTTTCTTGTTGGAGTTATTCATCAAGATTTTCTGACAATCTAAATTTCAGAAAAAAATGAGGTTTTATTTTGGGGTATCAGAATAAAGGGGGATTAATAAATGCACCATGTTTTTTAAATTCTTTTCTTTTAAAACTGGTGAAAAGCAGGTACCCTTTTCATTCCTCTTTGAAAACTTTACCCTGCTTTGAGATCGTCTGTCACATAAGATCCCAGTGACTTGGTTGTTTTTAGGTGAAAAATCCAGAAAAGCTGTTGAGGTATAAAAACATTTGCAAGGCACTGAGGGTCAGCAGTATAATGGGGGGGCGGCCATTGAGCAGGTGTCTCCTGGTCCCTAAACCACTTCACAGTCCCGGCTTGTTAGCTTTCCTGACCAAAGCTCTTCATGTGGGTGAGGTACTGGGTGAGACCATCCTCCCCCTCCTCCTCCAGGTGCTGCTGGTAGCACTGCAGCAGCCTGGCATCTGAGGGCCCCCCGTCGGTGGGCAGGCAGGCCCCCGACATGTCCAGGATGATGGTGGTCAGAGCTTTGATGTAGTTCTTAGCCAGAGTAAGAGTCTCGATCTTGGACAGCTTCTTGTCCATCTTCACGTGTGGGATGGCTTCACGCAGGGCCTGAAAGGCGTTGTTTAGTTTGTGCATCCGCTGCCTCTCCCGCTCGTTGCTCTCCAGCCTGCGGATACTGCGCTCCTTGGTGCTGGTGCCATACATCCTCCGCCGCCGCCCGCCTCCTCCACCCGCTCCTGCTCCTCCCTGTCTGCGCCTCCCGCCCCCACTCCTCAGAGAGCCTTTCCAGGAGCCGCCGATCCGAACCGAAGCCTCGGATCCTTCCTGCTCGCTGGAGCCAGGCTCTGTGTCGGGTTCGTTCTCTGGCTCTGGGTCGGACCAAGGCCTCCTGGAGGTTCTCACAGCCTTCCCTTTGGACTTCATCCCGCTGCTTCCTTTAACCACCCAGGCTCCAATAAAATGTGTCTCCAAACCTTAAAAAACATTGGATGCACAAACAGGAACATAAAAGGAGATGTGAATTTATTTTACACGAAAAAAGACAAATTATGAAACCAGTTCAAAGGTTTTCATTAAGAAATGGTCCCTAAAAATCAAAAAGGTCGTCTGTCGGTGCTCTGGAAGGCAGATCGGTTTCATTTAGCACTTTTCCAAGATTTTAGAATTATTCTGAAATTTGAAAAAGTTTATTTTTAGACAAATGTAAAAGGATGCTTTTAGTGTAAGACTTTTTAAAACCATTAAACTTGTGTTATTTTAACAATTTTTGCTTATACATTAATCTGGTGTTGTTTATTTAACCAGTTTTTTATATATTACACAATTTTTTACCTGTTTCTTTAAACGGGTATATAACAGTTTTTAAAAAATGATTTTCTTCCTGGCTTTACTCATAACTAGTCCAGGATCACAAATTTAATTCAATAAAGAGATTTAGAGACAATTCTATCATACAAAAACAGGTAAATTGCTACTTAAACCAGGCTGTCCAAGTTTTTGTTCATTTATTTTAAGTCAACTTTTATTCTAAGTTAAATCTTAGTAACATATCTGAGTAAAACTCGTGAAATTTGGCTCTGGCTTCTGTTTAAAGATTATTACTGGCTCCCATCTGCAGCCACTAACTGATGAAATGATCTCCAATTCTTTTCGCCAAATTTTAGTTAAAAACTGTTTTGCAGGCTCCTGTATCTGAGCTGATGGTGTGAAAACTCCATGATGTTGCACCTTTTATCCCCATCAATTCTGAGATAATGTCAATTTCAAGGTTGTGCTCACAGAAAACGGGGAACAGCCACAACTGAGGTAATGAGCTGATGGCGGCTTAGGACCCCTGTTGGCCCGACTCTTGTCACACATAATGAGGGAAACATTTACAGTTTAGCATTTACAAACAGTTTTATTTAAAAGAATTTTTGTGAAATGGATTAAAAAGTATTTTTTGTTGCTTATGATCACAACTTTTTGCAAGGTTTGTCCTCTCAAAATAAGGAAAGCTCTAAACAAACAGACAAAAAAACAAATTGCCACATTTTTTGACACATAATATGATTTGGTGTTTTTCTGAAGAAGTAGCTGTAATACTGAAAATATATCAGTCTTTAAAGTTATAATGTATTTTATATGATGAATTTATTCACTCTTCAGTCAACTGTTGAGGATTAAATATGGAGTGAAATTTGTTCCATTCTTGTTATGAGCAAAGAATACATTTTTTAAATAGAAATCGAAAAGTGCAATCGAGAAATAAAACTTTGAAAAACATCTTAATTTTAAGAACAACTTTGCTTTTTTGTTACATTTTATTTCTTCATATTTTTTCCAGATCTTTTTTTTGTTTATTTTCCACTTCATTTTTCCAAACTTTATTATTTAATTACCATTATAAAGACTTAATATTTTCAAATAATATTTATTTGAAATTCTAGTTTTCAGTGATTTTTACTGATCACATTCTCTTCACTTTAAGCCCAGCACAGTACAACCTTGTTGCTAACGTCCATACAGACTGATAGAAATGCATCTTTGCTCCTCCCTCCAGAGAAAAGCCTGCCCCAGGGAGTAAAGAGAATATGAAACGCATTTTGTAAAGAATGCAGTTCATAAAACTCAACATGAACAATATAACATTATAAATATGAAATCTGTAAAAAATAAAAGAATACTTGAAAAACAAAATAAGATTAAAAAATAAAATGTAAACAACAAAGTTACTCTCAGAAGCTTTTATTAATTTAATTTCTTGATTGTATTTTTTATTTTTTTCACATTTTTTTTTACAAAACCTTTTCCTTTGTTGCACCAAAAATGGAACAAAAATCACTATAAATATGAAATCTGTAAAAAATAAAAGAATACTTGAAAAACAAAATAAGACTAAAAAATAAAATGTAAACAACAAAGTTACTCTCAGAAGCTTTTATTAATTTAATTTCTTGATTGTATTTTTTATTTTTTTCACATTTTTTTTTTACAAAACCTTTTCCTTTGTTGCACCAAAAATGGAACAAAAATCACTCCATACTTTTCCCAAAAACAGCGCAACAAAAATACCAGACACCACAAAGACGATTAAAAATGGTAAAAAAAAAAAATACAGACTACTTTAAACCCTAAGCAGTCTGTTTTAACTATGAGCCCTAAAAAGTTTTAGAAAACGGTAAAACAACCAAACTGTGGAAACTTTCCTTAAAACAACTTCTCCTAAAGGCCTGATAAAATATTGGAGCACAGATGGCGCTTTAGGAGGAAAAAAAACGCACAATAATTAAAAAACAAGTTACTCAATGTTACCTCGCTGTGCAGCTCCTTATTTGCCTAACCTCAGTCAGTTGTAATCATGTAACGGCAGAGTTAAACGTCAGGTCATAAAGGCTTCAGCAGTTCACAGAAAGTCAATAGGAAACAAAAAGAGCCTGAAAGTGGATGAAAAAAAGCCGAGAGTTGATGGGACTTACCGCTCAGCGTCTATGGAAAATGACTCCTGGCATAAAAACAAGCAGCAGAAAGTCAGTGAAAGAGCAGAGAGGAGCCGTGGAGAGTCGCAGCGCTGCGGAGATAACTGCCACATGTGCGCTACCTGTTAGTGACTGATGTACACGTTGCTCTGCTCAGCCAATCAGAGAGCGAGCCCAGTCAGCGCAGTCTGCTTAAAACAGCAGAAACAGTCTGCTGCTGCCTCTGAGCGATGACACAGCATCCGAGTTACATTATTGCACGGCTGTAAAGCTGCTGCTCACTCTAGTTCTATTTACTCCAACATGTGTGCCGCCAATGAAAGCACAGCTGGAGAAAGAGGTTTTCATCTCCACTTCAGGGCTTCACAAAAATAAAGTTTAGTAACAGTAAAGAGAACACAAGGTCTTATATATGGGGGCTGAGGAACAGAGAACGTCATAGTTCAATGTAAGGGCGACCTCTGACACCATTTCTGAAGCAATTAAGTTATAACTGCTTTATAATCGGTTCAGATACCAAGCCATGGTGGATCCGGTGGTGGTTGATGAAAGTAAAACCAATAAAGGCTGCAGCAATGATCATCAGAACATGTGGTACTATGCTGCGATGGCTCTAATCACATATAGAGGAGAAATTTGATTAAAAATTAGCTTGAAGAGCGGAAACAGACAAAAAGAAATATACAAAGAGAAAACATTGTACATTCTTGTTATCAGCAGGGTTTCTTTTATATTAAATAAGATTTTATAACAAAATAGCAAAAAAAGAGGAAAATAAACTATAAAAATACAAGCACAAAACTGTAAAGGTTTTTAGCTCCCACTGAAGTATTTATAGACAATGAATAACTTTAAGACATAATTAAGAACATTTTAAAGAGAAAATGGGGCTCCAACTTAAATGAACTGCTTCAATTGGTTACAAGTGATTGAATTAAGTTTACCGAAGTTTATTTAAGTTTTCAACTTCTAAACTTAATAAGTTAAGTTGGATCAACTTGATTCAATTACTTCTTACCGATTGAAGCAATTCATTTAAGTTGGAGCTGCATTTTCTTTGTAGAGTGAATATCAGCGATACTATCACTCCAATTACTTCAGAAATCAACACACTTTCATTTAAAACATTCAATGAGATCCTCCTGGAGCTGAGCTGAGTTTTCAGCAGCAGTCTAGTTGGGCCGACCAGTTAAGATAATTTCCATTGTGGTTAACCTCCTTACCGTCTCATTTGAATACAGTCTTCCAGGCTACACCTGTCAGCCCTGAGGAAGGTCTTATTAAAACTATGTCACACCGTTGCCTTCTAAAGCTTTCACACACCATCACTTCAGCATCTTAGGTGTAATTTAAGCTGATGTATTAGTACCACTAGAAGTCTGAGCAAACAAAACATGGTAAAACATTGAAATAATCGCCCATTTGAAGTAATCACTCATCTGACCCTGTTCCACTCAGATGTGTTTTCTGAGTTAATCCAGCACTATCTGTCTCACCTGCTGGCAGGTGTTGGCAGTTAGGATTATTACCTCTTCCTTTTTGTGCAGATAAAACTCAGCAAAAACTGCACCGCATCAGTTCAACAGGTGACACAGAGTGTGTATTTAAAAAAATGCCCTGCAGTAGATGTATGGTGGCATCAGCAACAGCAACACTGGGATAGAAACTCTGAACGAAAACAGGAAAGCAGCAAAGTGAAACTACTCAAAAATCTTTGCAAACATAAATGATTTTTGCAAAATAGGAAAGACGAACTGTTTAGCATCCTTTCAGCACCCAGTCTGCTGTTTAGAGTAGACTTTATTAACAATTCAACTTTACTTTAGGGCAAGCCGCCTTCTGATTACCAAGACCCCACCCTGTGTGCGTACAGAGTGTCTTTGTGTTGTCTTAGACGGATCCACCCATCAAACACAACACAAACAGATTAGTTTTGAACATACTATGACGTAGTAGAAGTTGAATGGAATAATCATTGCCATAAATGGCCTTGAGAGATTGGGAGCTTTTAGGTGCTGCTGAGATAGAACTCAGGAAAAGCGATGAAATTAAGAGAAGAAATGTTAAACAGTAGTAAAGCAGGATAACACACAGATAAGGTAAACAATAACTAAAACATAACTTTACAGAAATGAGTGCTAAGAAGATGCTTCATAGGATGGACATAATAACATAGAAGCTAATCAGTGCAGGACAAAGGAAGACATGGGAAAACAACCATGCACACATGTACGCATATCTAAAGGCATCTTAGAGAGACCTTTTACTGGGACTCTGGGTGAAGCCGACGAAGCCATAAAGAACTCATGCATGCATGGAGAAAAAAAAAAAAGCCAATTCAAGGTAGATAGATCCTAGGCTGGGATTCAAACTTAGAAACTTCTTAATGCAAGAAAACAATGCTTCCAATTGGCCAATCGTGCAAGCTTACAAATACTGTCTCAAAGTCTGCAAAAAGTCTTTCACCCAAAGTCTAAGTCAAATCTCACTGTTGAAAAATAAACAATTTCCCAACAACTGCTTATTATCTAGATTAGCCATAAAACCGCATTGATTTGTAGATTAGGAGTTCAAACATGTAATTCAACTTTTTTATGAAATGAGCATTTCCCAATTGTCTAGCAGACAGGAAGTTTAAAACCAACTAACTAACTTTTAAAAACTTATTTAGTTGGTTTTAATAGTTGGTAAAGCAAAGATTTAGATGAAAGCACAACATTTTTACGTTCTCTGTTGAATGTATCTTAAAGGGTCTGCGAGGGTTTTCTCCTCAGCGTTCCAGACTCTTCGAGGAGAAACACTATAAAAAAACATGTTTTTAATACACATGTAGCATAAAGCCTTCGTTCTAAAGTTTAATCAGTATTTTTTATAAGATGAAAATTAAATTTTCACACATTAGTTCACACGTTATGACCTTTTCTACAAGAAGCACCTCTGTTCTAAATCTGAGGGATCGAAGCATAAAACTGGCTGTGAAAGCAGAGGCTCTGAAAGTGGAGGCTGCTGGCAAGGTAAGGACTAAGAAAAGAGAAACGCTGCAAGTAGTTTAGCCAACGCCATCCGGCTCCATTATTGGCTCCTAAGGACCCATAGTGACCATCTGCAAGTCGTTCCTGCTGTATAGATAAAAAGAAGGAGAATAAACGTCTATTTGCCCACTCTAACATTTCTGTGCAGAGAAGTGATCAAATATGAGCCATATTAGACTGGAAGCTTATTAATTGATGCTAAATAGTTTAGGTAAAATCCACTCAGTAAGATTCTAAATAAAGCAAGCAGTGTATGCATATAATACAACCCTTATGGGCCTGATCATCAGAAGATTTGAATGTCTTAAAAAGGTTTCAAACATGTTCGTAAGCCCAGAGCAGGTATTCAAAGAATTTGCAAAGTGATTCACCTTTGCAGTTCAGCAGACAGCGTATGCAAACCTTTTTTGTGTTTGTGTGTTCATTAAAATGCAGATCACATTCTAATGACCAAACCGTGAAGGATCTGCTAATACAAACACTTACTATGTGCAAAGCAATCTTCCAAGTCTGAAACTCAACTGATGCACACAGACATGCAAAGATATCTGTGGCTATTGTTGCCACAAAGGAGGTATTGCTACAATGCCAGAGGATGGCAGGATATGCTGTGTGCATGTAAATGTATTTGGACCATGAGAAATAACAAAAGTAGAATAATATCAATAAAAATAATATCAATAAAAATAATATATAAAAAAAAGACATCTACACAGACTGACACAATGCAGTTGAAATTAAACCGGAATACTGTACTTAAATATTGTAGCATGTTTATAAAAATAAAATAGATAAATAAAAACCTGCAAAGAGACATGGAGGTGGATTTAAAGTGGATATCTGTTACTCATCTCCACAGGGATGTTTTTCTCCCTCAATTTAATAAAACATAACCATGGATGAAGCATGGCTTTTTTTGTGAGTTTTTACAGCACTAATGGCCCTTTTTTCAGACAGCAGGCTGACAGAAGAGGGTATGAGAGAGGGGGAGACATGCGGGAAAGGACCACAAGCCAGATTTGAACCCAGGTCGCCCGGGTCGAGGACAACGGTCTAACCGCTGCACCACCTGCACGCCCATTTATGACTTTTTTACTGTGAGATAGGCTTCCTATGTGGTGCTGCACTCTAAATATAATTTAATGTTATCACTTAAATGTTTTTTTAATTATTAATATTACTTCCAAATACATGGCTTTGAACCTCATCTTTCTTTTGAGGCCAGTCTTAAACTGACTGTAAAACATAGAATTTGCTCATTTTAATAGGCATAACCAAACAGGGTTGCATGTATCAAAATTAATCCTAATCCTTGTAGAAAAGCAGCAACACGCCTACTTATTGCACCTTCTAAAAAGAAAATTGCACATGCAATTAAGCCCCTCTTATTTGGAATCTTTGGCAATCAGACCCTATGTGCAGATGTACTTTACTTTAGATTGATCCAACCTATTAAGATAGCATCTAAATCTGTCAATTAAAAGACAGTAAGGAAATGACACTCATGATGAAGGCATGTAATCAAAAGTAAAGTAATTATTGGGATAAAATAATGATAAACTGCAAAGTTTTATTCTTAAACAAATAAGTGTGAAATTGGCTTCCTAGTTTCGAGGAATGTTTAATAAATCTAGAAACTACCAAAGGTGTACAAAAATTGTAATTTTGTATTTTATGAATGGAGGTTAACAGCTTAAGTACATTATGGCTGCATTTGTGAGATAACAGCTGTGGTGCTCCCATCTCAGAAACAAATACCAGCTTTTGGCTTGGATGTCCTTGAACAAACTGCAGGCCTGTGTGTGTGTGTGGCCTGGCTGAGGGGCTGCTGGTGTGTGTACAAGGACTACTCAGATTGTGAGAACAGACAGCTGTTTACACATTTATATTGGAGAGATCTGTAGAAACTGTTTTAAGACATTAAAACCTTTAATCATTTTGAGTTTGGCCTGGTTTTTAAGAAACTTGTGAGATTCATGCTTCTTTTTATGATGTGATTTTTTATGATTTTCTACAGATTGCTGAGGGGTCCTACCAGCTTTCCTTCCCTCTTGAAGGATACCGTATCTAATCAACCAAACTTCACCAACACTGGACTGTGGAAACACTATCTATTGCTGTTTTAGTTTGCTTAGTTTCTGCTTACCTCGGCTTTGAGGTCTACGTTGTTTGTTTTGCCACAGCAGCTGATAAATTCTGAGCTGAAGAGCACACTTCAGTGATGAGGCAAGCTATCACAGGCATGACATTTTATGCTTAAACTGTTTATACGACTGGCTTGACATTCATTCGGAAACAGATTGTACGTTTGATGCAACATCGACTTCATCATGTAGTTAGCAGCTGGAAAAGCACCAGATCTGTTATGTAACTGCATCCTAGTAAAGTGTGTCACATGCCTCCTGCTCCTGTCATTTTAACAGCAGTGAAAGCTGAGTGCACTGCGCAACAGCTCTACGTGGCTGTGATGTCATGGTTAGGAACACACGGGGGGAAAACAGCTGTTGAAATCCCTGAGTCATCAAAGGGGAAGGAGGCAAGGAGGAGCAGCAGGTAAAGGAACAGAGATCTGGATGATTACTCAGTTTTTCCATTAGGCCAAGGCTGGCCATCTGAAAGAAAAACAACAGGGGATGTCACATTAGGCCACGGTGACAGTTGGATGGCTAAAGGGAGATGTCTAAATAGAGAGCCTGCTTTGACCACAATGTCATGAAATACAACAGGTCAGACTGTATGTGGGGATTATGTTACCTGTTTTATATTTTCTTACCTCCTGTGGATCAACAGGCCTTGTGGGGACTAAAGGCTGGACCTAATGTGGTGGACCTAGAGGCGTGCTCTGAGTCCACTTTAGGGTAAGGTTAGGGACAGGAATACAGTGGTAATGGTTTGGTGTTGGGATTAATGTCAACGTTCAGTTCAGTTTATTATTTTAAGGCAATATACATACGCATTGTGTGCATAACTCAGCTCTCCTTCTCTACAGAGAGTTTATGGAAAGTCATTTCGAATGGAAAGTCATTTCGATTGATGAGGTTGTGGTAACACCAGGGTGCGATTTGCCGGGGGGGATGGGGGGGATTTACCCCCCCTCTGGTTGTGATGTCCCCCCCTCTGGTCCTT